>DWLS01001538.1:0-21308 GCA_018246255.1 Pachliopta kotzebuea | reverse complement strand
ACGAATCGGGTGTGAGAGGAGCCGGCGGCGGCTACCGTGTTGACTGCGACAGTGGAGGAATTCAGTGAATCGGATCGACCCCGATTTAGATCATCAGTGACGGAAGGGGGAAGTCCCCAACCCATTAGTATTATATCATTATTGAATGCTCTCCTCCTCCATAGTGTTACATATAATCACCATATTTATTGTATGTCTAAAAGTCTTGGATATTTATTAATATTGCATAAAATACCTCTAATAATAATAATTTGTTATATTTTATTTTAACTTAGAGTTTGTAGAAAGCAATATGAAAAAAGAATATAACGTTATGAATGCAGCAAAGTTTTCTTGTTTTCTCTTTAGATTTACGTCGCTGGCTGCAGTCCTTATTTTTAGGTAGGAGGGGTCTTGTTATCGTTGATGATTATGCTAATTTCTAGTTTATTTCCTTTTTTTTAATGTAAAAACTTTTATAATAACAATCTAAAACTAAAATATATATAAATCATGGTGATGGCGTAGTCACTTTCGCAGTACCAAAGAAGTTTCGAATTCACGTAAACGGGTCGTAGTCGGTACGACTTTCGATTTTACGGTTTCTAGATTATTTATTTTTAAGTTGTTTGCAGTTTTTTTCGCGTGTCTTTACGCGGCATTACGAGGTATATGACTGCCATCAGAATTTGCAAAAACAATACAAACGCCGTTCAGGACGCATACTATCCTTATTGATAGACATTTTTAAGCAATATCATCATCACTATTCTAAAGACGATAACGATAGGTTTATCTTTAAGTAATATTTCCGAAATCGTATTAAGGGAAATGAATCATGTTTTGTGTATTGTTTTTATATGTTACAATTCTAACTTTTAATTATATGCATTGATTCTCGATTAAATAATTTGGAAAACTGCTATAATATATAGTGATGACCTCGTTAAGGAACCTGATCGGTGTTATGTAATGCCTCAACAAACGACCTCTAGGAGAGGGTGACTTGGCTTGGCCAAGGGCGACTGAATCGATCCGATATGCGGCAGGCGCTTGCCTTCCCGGGACCGGTATCTCGCGCGCACCTCTCCTTGTTTAATGTAAAATGTAATGCCGACCGCAATACCATAAAAAATTCTATATTCCCGTAATTTATTAAGCAATGGACATCGGAAACTTTAACTAGATTTCCTGTACAAGTATTTGGCTTTTGATAACTGCTTCCCACAAAATATAATTTTTTAAGATCAACGTTACATTTCTCTCGCGGATGTATATATGTTTTTTGCGTGGGTTATTATGTACGTTTGATGGTGGAATGTGTAAATAATAAGATTCCGTACGCGTGCGGGCGAGAGACGCCGCCGATGAATGGGAATGGAGCAACGCTCCATCGTCACTCTGCCTATCAACTAATAATAGAACCATCTGATTCGCTCGGGGACGCTTTTACTTCGTGACGGTTAATGTTTTACTATGTATACCGCACAGTTAAGATGCATAACAAATAGAATGAGAAACGCAAAATAGATGCCATTAGAGTCACGGTGAACGTCGTTTTGTTATTTAATCACTTCCCTTAACGGTATTATTTACAGAAGTTATCAAGTTAATAAACAGGTGTTTTGGTATTACAATTTTATAATTCATTTTTATTTTATACTGAGTCTGAACTATTCTGTCAATACTCGGTGGAAACTATTATTTTTTAATAGCCTAACAAGGTCATTTAAAATAATTTAGAGTCGGTGGTATGCGTTTGCGTACGAATAACTCGAGATATTTACATAAATAGGTTCACGGCCATTTAAGTATGCGGCGCTGATGTATTTTAAAAGCTATTCATGAAATGAACAATCTCTTTTATTCCATTTTTTAACGATGACATATTTCTTTTCTTTATTTTCAGAACCAAAGAAAGATAAATTGGAAAATGGTGGGGAATTAGTTAGGCCTGAAAGGCCAAACTCGTTAACAGCAGGCAAGCTTCCAAGACGGATATGTTATCAAGGAGACGGTGAGTCCTGTTTTTACGGTACTGTAACATGAACTGTAATTGAAATGATCATTTTTATGTTCAGTTCAGCCTGTTATATATCGTATAAGTATGATTATCGAAGAAGAACTATTAACTCAAAGATTCAATTATCATGCTTTTTGTCTGGTTTTACCTTGATTATCAGTGTTCTTAACCATAATCCAATACGATCGGTTCAACTGTTTAAAGATTTTTCACGGTTTTTTGTTCACGGTAGTTTTGCTTTCATTTTAAGGGTGCAATTTATTCATTAATTTTATGCATCACTGCAACTATTACAGTAATTTGGAAAAAGTTATCTCATATTATTTTTAATTATGTATTTCTTCGTAGACATGTATCGTCTGATGATGACGTATTTCTTCATACTACTACTAATACTTGAATTAAAAGGTTATGGAGTAATCTTGTAACATTGTTATTTGTTAGCGAGCGGTTACGGCGGGGCGGGCATGGGCGCGGGCGCGGGCGACATCGACAACTCCCAACTGATGCTATCTGAATTGCCGGAGCCGCCCATCGCGGTGTCGGAAATCGGTCCTATACCGCCGCCGCCCATGTTTAGCTCACCAAGCCCCACTCGCCATCACCACCAACATCAGCACGCGCTCACTCACCATCCTCTCTCCGACTGTAAGTTTTTTACACGTAATAAGTATTTATGTGTGTTATACTATGTGATTCTTTTTTGATTGCATTGAAATGATGTTGTAATTAATCAGTTTTTCACACGAATTCTTCTATCTAAAGTTAAATATATTATTGTAAAAACTAAGATCAGTGATCATCATCTCTTACATCGTACATCTCTTAACGCTGATCTTAGTCGTCGTTCCTTTATACTTTAACGTTTTTTTCTATGAGAATATAATCTTTTGAAACATTATTCACATCGCAAACATTCCTAAAAATAGTATTATTCTCGAGTTTTTTTTTAATAGACGTTTTTACGTTTCTTTGAATGATTAAAAAAAATCTTTATGTTGTCATAAATAACGTCATTTTGTTAATAAAGATAATTAGTTCATTAACCTTTATATACGTATTAATTCTTTTGATAAGTTGATGGGCATTGAAATCATACTCTTGTTTCATTTTAAAACAATGCGTCAAATGATTGCAACCGGTTCTGTTTCAATACACATGTAATGGCTATATGTTCCAATATTCTGTGTAACATAGAAATATAATTGTTTGCGTTGCAAAAAAATATTTGAACAAAATTATTGAGTGGGTTATTGTAATCACCGATGTACATGTTGCTGTTGTTTTCAGCCGAAGAGGAGGACGAGCAGGAAGATGACGAACTGGAGCAGTCGAACGCGGATACGTCACGAGTAGAGGAAATCCCGCCGAAGGAGCCTTTGTTTAACGCGGTCCCTCTGAAATCTGCACTCAAGAAACGTCCCGCGCCAACAGCCTCGCCGGCGGGAACTCCGCTGGCAACACCACTCGCGCCACGTCAGGACCACCATCATGCCAGTTTCAAGTCAGTACTTGCATTAACTAGTAAACGATAAAACAAATCGTTAATTGTTGTCGTGGAACTGTACATATCTCTCGATCTTTTTATCGTAAGGGTTTCGTAAATACCTATCCAAATAACCATTCTAGAATTTTGAATAATAATCTAGCTCAGTGTTTCCCAACCTTCTTGGTCCCTTGTTCTACTTTTAAGTAAACATTTTTTCTATGTCCCCGTCGGCCCTACTGATTTTTATCCAATGTCCCCCCCAAAACGAAAATGCAATAAATAATAAGTTTTTTTTTTTAAATTTCTGGTTTCTTCCCTCAATGATAGTATGCGCCCTCATGGGGACGCTGGGGGCACTCGATGTTGGGAAACACTGTTCTAACTAGTGTAATTACTGATTTAAACGAAGCTTAGTAACTTAAGTCTCAAGACGACATAGGTGCATGTCGGTGCACAACGTGGTGTAGTGAATATCATCCTAACACCGTATTATTATGAACGTTTGCTCGTCCTATCGCATCATCGAATAATACAATTGTAAAATTCTAGTAATAGAAAAAAATGCATTTCAGCCTTAACAACGATTAGCCAATTTGTTACTTTAGTGAAGAAGCATCGCTATATATTTCCAAATTGAAGTGCTCCTAAGAATCTAGAAATATTTGCTACTTTTTAAGAAGAGGAAACATTTTAAATAAATTGCTAATTTTTTTAAGTCAGCTGCGCCTCCGTGGCGCAGTGGTTAAATATTTGTTTTGTACACACGGAAAACTCTGGCTTGATTGGATGTAGAGTTTGTTCTAACCACCCGGGCTAACTACTATTCTCATATAGAAAATGTTTAGCCATACCAGGGAACTCTGTGTTTCGGCTATTAACACAAGAAGAAGTACGTATACGGGGCGAACACGCTTCACCGTTTACGACCTAATTGCCACTGGACGTCATAAAAAATTTAAGTCAAATGTTGCCTATAGCAAAAAAAATACTGGTGCATACTAAGCCATGAATAAATAATAATATTCTTATCATTGCTCAATCATTGCGGACGCTGTTCAAACAATATTCAAACTTGTTTTAATGAATCTTTAATAGAACTTCCATATTTACTTGTAAATGTTGTAATGTGTCCTTGCCTGCGTATCAATTGTTGTTTGTTCGCCTCTCACTACAAGCACGTAATAATGTAGACATTACATTTGTGTGATTGCAGTAACAACAGGAACACACAATGTGTTTGAATTTATAAAGAAATGACTAAATTATTAGTTCGTATTTAAAATACTGCAGGTGAGAGCTATTACCAATAAGAGCTTTAATGTATTAGCTGACATCGCCCCGGTGCATTACATTATATTTCTTATCAATACATATGTATATAACATTATATTAGTAGATAAGGGTCAGACATTATTTTTTTAACTAAAAAACTTTTGTGATATATTTTTAAACAAAAGATTTACCTGTTTGTATTAGAAAGTGTTGTATTATTCGCTTCTTTCATTTATGAATGTAAAGTAATATCATCTTTTTTTATGGAACAAAACATGGTCTGCAGAAAATTTGTGGTGACCATGCTAGTGAGATTCACGACATCTTACAATATACAATACAACTGACGAAATCAATCTTAATAAATTAATAATTTTATAAATAGAAGTACACGTACTTTAGAAATGCTAAACAATTGTTAGGTAAGATAAAACTTTAAAGAGCACAATACATTTTATTTCTGGCCGTGTTTGTGAAACTTATACATTTATTTCCACCATGCGCTGCCTAGCAGACGGCCGCCGCCTAAACCGAGGATCCGCATATGGTAACAGTCCCATAAATTTTGTCAATGTTGTTGAATACGCCATTGCCCAGAGACCTCCCGACGGTCTGCTTGCCTCAAGACCATGCATTGTGCATCGCACGCTTCTGACTATCGTATATTAACTTGACTCCACAAGAAAGCAAAATCATTCCCATCTATCCGTGGTTTAATATCCAGTTGCGAATCAATAACAAACTTGACGTTTGCTTAATGGTAATGTTTTTTTTTGTACTAACATCGCCTTTAAACCTATGACACATTACACAAACAATAAATAAAACTGTACTATTCTCAACAGATGTCCTCCCTTGAATGTGTGTATATTTGTAATACATAAATATATATTTCCACAATGAACAACAACTACGTGTTTGAATGACGATTGTAATTTTTAATGCTGTTACTTATTATTGTCGCTGTGTTGCATGCAAGTGTTCAGTACAGTGTGAATACCGTAAGTGATGAATAGTATAAAAGCATAGTTATATTATTCAAAATTTTTAAAATGTAGATCTAAATTTCCTCTGAAATCTATCGTCTCTTTATCAGAATTTCATTCATTGCTTGTAGTTTAAGAAAAGACATGGTCTGGCAATTGGCGTCTGGGCTACGTGCAACCGTAGCTTAGCACGATTGCGTCACGCACGTTTGCTTGCGTATCGAACGCAATTTAACTGATTCGTGTTTCCACTAAAAAAATATACGAATACTTTTCTCTGATCTATCTGTTAAACTACTTACATAGATGAGTAAAAGGTAAAATCAGTGTTTTTGATGAATTACATTTTTTTTAAACAATGTTTCTCTTATAAAACCAATAGACGATATAAATGTTAAATTACGTTGTTTTTATTCTGGTTATTCTTATGGTACCTTTAATTTTTCTATGTGATAAGTGTACGTGTTCGTTTTGTTGTATGCATACAATATTATTGGCTTATGTATCTTTACAAAAGTACGTAGTGTAAAGGTTTAATGATTTAGTATAGCTAGTCATGTTATGAGTTTGTGAATGCAGTAGCCGGCCGGTGCGTGTTGGTAACGCTGCGGAGAACAAGGAGAATGCGCGGCCTTGGGAAGGCGAATACCGCGACGAGTATACGAGCGAGTCGGAGCGCGTCGCCGCCAAGCTGGCGCGCAAGGAGAGCCTCAACATCAAGCTGGCGCTACGGCCCGACCGCCAGGAGCTCATCAACAGGTACGCCATTTTAAATATATATTTTTTAATTTCATTTCAAGATAAGATACAATGTAATTGTCTCTTTTAGTAGTGCAAATTGAAATATGTTTCTCTAATACTCTCTCATCTTTCTAAACATTTTGTTGTTTTTAACTCATTTTATCAGACAAATGGCCACTTAAATCATTTTGACTTATTTTGTAATTGTTGTATAATTAATCCATCTTATTTTTTTCTTAAAACTTGATTTTGTTGTTCCATTCTCAATAGCCGGCACTGGCATAGTGAATGCTTCGTCGAAATTTCTTATAACAATTTTTATTTAATTGTGTTTCGTGTTCTTTATTGCCTCGAAAAGTTTTATGAGCGCCGATAATTACATTTTTTCATTATCCGTAACATAGTCTCTTTTGTCGGACACCAACTAGGTATCACCGCAATTCCTATTTCTACCGCCAAGTAGTAATATTCAAACATTACTGTGTTCCGATTTGAAGGATGCTGTAAGCTTTTGAAATTTCTGGAGTAGCGAGACTTAACGTCTAATGTCTTAAGGCAAGAAGGCTATGCATATCATCTTAACCAGCGCCACCTTGTTATGGGCAAGCATACCACTTAGCGTCAGATAAACATCGTGCTCGTCTTGTCGAAAAAAAAAGAAACATATTCATGAAACGTTTGTACCCTTGAGCAAAAATATGTATGTACCTTGTTGCCTGAAGCATATTAATAATAAATTAACATAATGTACACGTAACATGCGCAGAGTTTTGTAACAAATGTCATTATGTTATGTCCGTCCGTGTTCTGCCTGTTTATAAATATCTATAATGTGACACTGAACAACTACAACTGTCTTTTGTCATTGGCACCGCCGCGCTTGCGTTATACTCGTATTTAGTACATTTAGTTCACGCGGACACTCATACAAATCTATGTGTGTAAATAAAAATAACTGTAGAATTACAATCGATCTAACAAGGTCATACTACCTGTACAATAGAAAAAAATTATTGGTGGAAGTCTTTCATGTCGAAGACAGTGTAAATGGACTGCCAAAAAAAACATAAAAATTAAAGAGGCTTCCGATCCGATTAGTTTCTTTTATGTAAATTTTTATAGTTAAATAAATATATTTTACAGGATGGCCTGATTTTAATGTATCTTTATTTTTGGAAAAGTATACCTAAAAGATTTTGCATTACAAATTACAACCCTAACAATGTAGTAAAATAAACAATGGAATTTATTTTATACGTTTTTACTTGAGGGAAGCCTATGCCCAGAAGTGAGCAGCAGCAGCAGCAAACAATTCAATTCAATATTGTTTTACTTATTTCTTGTTACGTAGTTTTTTTTGTGAAAATTGTGTAACAACTACAATCATTAAAAATAAAATACTAAAATAATTTAAAAAGCGTACACATAGCATTCATGTTATTGATGCGAAGTGACATGTTCGCGTGCTGCCCAGTGGTGCACGCCTGGGAGTTTTATTTTCGTCGGCACCGTCAATCGTCGTACATTGTTGAAAAATTTGCACTTCTTCCTGTTCCTGAGAGTATGATTTTCACGGTGGCATTTTTACTCGTTATGCCTCGTGATACTGAAGTCATAACTACTTTCGAAAGTCTGTGAGATATAGATATACTAATATGGATCTATCATTCAGCTTGTTGTTAATTAATATAAACGCCATACAAACTTTTATTGCCAAGCAACAGGCAGTGTGTTGTTCACAAGTGAAACTAATTCATAGTTTGTATACATAATTATAATTTTTTATTAACTTGTTATTTTAGTTAAAAGTACTAAAAGTTTTTTTAATGATTATAAATATGCTATTTTTACGCAGGAACATTTTGGTGGTGCAAAGCGAACACGAAAGACAGGAGTCCTGGGAGGCGATTGGTGCTCGGCTCATACGTCGGCTGTCCATGCGGCCTACTGCTGAGGAACTCGTCGAGCGAAACATACTCAAAAGTAAGATGACATTACTTTTCAATTACCTACTTATTCAAGTCGTCTTTGATGTTAAAGTAATTATTATTCAAATTATTAGGTCAATCCCCCGCCGAGGAGAAAAAACAGAAAGAGGAAAAGAAGCGTTATCTCTTGCGCAAGCTTAGTTTTCGACCCACTGTCGACGAACTCAAGGAAAAGAAGATTATCCGTTTTAGTGACTACATTGAAGTGACGCAGGTACATTCTAGTAACACTTTTATAAGATCTAACGTATTAAGGCAATTTGATGCTATATAACTATCCCCACAAGCACCACGACTTTGAGTAAGTCTATCCTATGACCTTACACTTCGGACAACATTTTGTGTGTCTCATCGCTTTTTAAAAAAATAATTGATGCAGGCACACGACTACGACCGCCGCGCCGACAAACCGTGGACGCGACTCACTCCTCGCGATAAAGCCGCAATCCGCCGCGAGCTCAACGAGTTTAAGAGCTCCGAGATGGCGGTGCATGAAGACAGCAAGCATCTAACTAGGTACTATATATCACATTTCACTTTTTGGGTCAGTGATCATCATGTTATTCGTTAGAAATAACCCATTTTCATATATATACCTAGTTCTCTTTTTACACAAATTCTATAGTTTTAACACGATTTTCAACTTTCTGTTTAAGTAGTTAAATAAAAATTGGAAACAATGTATCTTTAATAATATATTTAATGAATTAAAATATGTAAGCTTATAATAGTTTCGTAAGTAAACTTTAACCGGATTTTTTTTTATTGTTTGCACCTAATACTTTTTAATACGTTTTTTGAGAACGTATCTATTATGTAAAAAGAAAATTATGTGTATATTACCATTTAATTGAATGTAAAAAACTTCTTCTATAACATTTCTTATAACGTTGACAATTTATTTATGAAAGTAATAAACATTGTTTATGTTGTAACTGCCTTTGTGACTATACGGTCGCCTAGTAACACAGAAGTTCGAGATTTGCGACCAAGGCTACATGTGCTATGAATTTGATTGCTGGAAGGGTTTTTCGAACTCGTTTTACTTAATATGCATTATTGATCTGCCGCAATTATAGCATTGCTCTTGTCCCATAGTGAACATATAAGAGCTGCAATATTCTGTGCGAGTACTCTTCACCATTAATTGTTTTTTTTTCATTTATCACCTGGTAAAATTTATATAAAAGAATATATAATATTAAGTACTCATTGTAGATAAAAACTATGCCATATCTAAACTATACCATGTTTAATGTTCTAGATTCCATAGACCATGACGGCTGTGTCTTAGACCTACACTGGACCGCGGCGAAAATTCGCGTGGCTGAGCGCAGGAGTCTTCATTGTTCATTGCTGTCACTTGTTGCCACATGCCGCTGTTGGTTGTCATAGGCCACCGTCGACTGTTACATATCGACGTACGTCACAGCCAGCACCAGTCGCCTCCATCACTGGCCGTGTGTCGTCGCAGCACCGCTCTACTCTGCGGCAGTTCGCCGCGTCCTCTATTCACTACGGTCGGAGCCGCTACTGTGATCTTCGAAACGTATTTATATTGACTTCTTTCGGCTTCCGAAAGATTCTTATACAATAACTTACCACAAGGCATCGATAGTTTTAAATGTTCTAATATTTTTTTTTTTTACCGTCGTTTCGATGTTACATTTTTTGTATGCGTGTACCGCGAGTGCAATTTTGTTTAGGATTTTACCTTTTTATATTATATTGTAGATTTTATCGAGTACAATTTATTATGATTATCATAACGTTCTTTATAAGTTGGCGGATCCTAAGCGTACCTATACATTCTTTTGATTGACCTTCGCGTAAGGTTAGTGATACTGATTATTGTGGTCGAAATAGGAATTATTGAAGTTGAGATTTTACGAATGAATATGAAGCGTGCGATGTAACCATCGTGTTGTTACACGGACATGTGATTTTTTTCTTATATCGCTAGCTTGTAGCCTGCGTAGTTGTTAAGGCAAGGTGAAATTTTCTTATTAATTTCTTGACACTTTAGTATTTTGAGAGTCACAGTTCTACACTCATGTTTAACCCTAAAACATCTTCTTTTATACTTTTTACTTAAAAATGTATGTTATATTTTTATAAAATAACTCCTCATGTTTACACTTGGTTTGAGATACTGCCACAGATTTTCACAAATCGTTTCTACGTAGATTTGTTGTGCGTCAAAGAAACAAGCTACGAATAAAATTTCTGCGACGAGTTCTCTACAAAATTTTGTTTTATTAAAATGTAGTAAAATAACTAATAGGTGTTATATTTGTTAAATAATTTTTAAACACGCATGACAGAGTAGGTGTATAACATTTTTTCTAATATGTGGAATAAAATCTTTCTTATGCCTCAGTATCATTCCAGTTGCTAGCCAGAGTATAGAAAACATCTAAGTTAATCCCTGTAATTACTTAAAAAAATTGAAACATTGAACGTTTTCCGTTTTACTTTTTATAATGATAAAAATTGGCAATACCTCTGTGCGTTGTGTACTCTTAAATGTGATTTCACACCAAATATAGCACTTATTACATGTACAACAACTTTTATGTACCAATATAGAAAACGAGCTTTACATAAAAAAACATTGTTGTGTTACCTCAAATAACGTATGTGTAATCATATCCGTTTGCGTTTAATATAGAAAGTATATATTTTTATAAGCGGACAAAATCACAATACTATTTCTAATGAAACTTTCATAGTTATGGTTTAAAATGATTGTGTGAAAAGTGATGTGTGACATATGTAAGTGGTGATCACAGTAGAACTGGTCTGTTATCTAAGTACAGGAATAGGCGGTGACCAAAAATCTGTATTATAATAGTCACAGGGACTATAGTGGTAATGATATTACAAATTGTTCTTATCGCTCTTTTAGATTTTTACACGCCTGATAGTGTAACAGAGATGTACGCTACTGACCGAGCAATATTGATTAGTAAAAACTGAAATCAACGTTTAGTGGACTACCGAAAGCTTGCTATAATTGATTTTAATTAATTTCTCGTTTGTATAGTATATAATCAGCAATACAAGTTGATAACACGCGCACTGTATTGTCAAGAGTTAATACAAGTTGGGTTATGGTTATGTATTATCCGCGCTTATGTTCCGCACTAAGATCCCGTGACCTTTCCAAACGCTCAGAAGAACCACCGAAGAGGGATTAGTGGTGATTAACTTAACCCTACTCTGTTTTTGACTCAGAAAGCACGGTATCTTTTAGCACGGTATCATTGATAAAAAAAACTACGAAGCATAACATACGGCTCAGATATACATAAGAGACAAACAACTTCGTTGGGAACAACTCGTTATTCAACTTGTCGCTCTATCATAGTATTAGTTAAGTAATTCAAAGTCGAATGGACTGTCGGTTTAATGATAAATTAAATAATGGTTAAAGTTCTGTAGCGGTTTTAATAATATAAATATAATAACGCCTCCGAGATTAACTGATTTCAGTACATATGTCATATTGCTATAACGTACTCTCCAATGTATTGACGAGATAACATCATAATTAGAGAGTTCAAGAATTAAAACTAATTTCAACAAGTGAAACACGCGATGATTGGAGTTTTAATTTTTTTTTAATTTCTCGAAACGGCCAGTCTTGCAAGATGCTCGTCTGAAAATGTTGCGTTTATAAACACTGCGCCATATTGTGCTCGTAGTTTTGAGGCACAGTACATTAAACATCGTTACCCGAATAATTGTACTATCTATGGCCTACAGTAATGTTTTTACATTACTGTTCGCGGCGGCAGAGATAAACGCTGCGAGTGGTACCTAGCTAGATCTTTTCCGATAACAAAGTCCTACTACCCAGTAGTTGTAATTAAAAGTTTGGAGGATGACATAGCGCTAAATGTTTCCTTGAGAAACTTTATATATTAAATATATTAATTTTTTATTATAACTGTACTTTGTTCCAATGAGGTGCCATTTTACAATGTTTCTAAATTCATGTTACTACAGAAGAGTCGCTTAAATAACGTATTAAAATGGTGGTAGATTAGTAATTGAATATTATACAGGTACTATTGAAATTTGTTACAGAAGATACATAGTTTTCAGTTTTTGCCCGTGCACCGGATGATGTTTACAAAAGGCAATCTATCCGAAATCTATTCGATGTTGATGATACCTAACTGGTTATCCTTGAGACCATTCCATTATAGGATAGAAGTTGAAGCCAAAATAACGACTTATTTTTCTAAATAATTTTGTTAGATTTGCAATTAAAATATAAAGATAAGTAAAGTAGAAGTTTAACGATATTTTAATAAGATAATTAGATTTCCAAAGATTTATGGCTCAACTAAAACTCCTTTAGCTAGCTTACTTCAATTACAGACGGAGCTTTTATGGTCTTAATATGGTTTTGTAAGCAAACAATCATGGGATGTCTATTCATAATTTTTCACAAATTTTTGTATTCATTTATCTAATTACCATACAAATGTGATAAGATAGATACGTTATAATTTTTGTATTAATATGTAAGTACATTACATTTTCTATTTTTTTTTATTTGTCAAAGCGAGGAGATTGTTCACCTGATGGTTAATGATACCTGCTCATAATATTCTAGCGCCAGTGGAGCATAATATACACTGTACAACATTGTGCTCTTCGCTTTGGGACAAAATATGTTAGATATTGTTTTGTGATTAACGTGGCAGGGCTAGCTAGAGCCCTTAATATAGGAGCTAAGTAATGTTTGCACTCTACTGTTTCACAGCAGAAATGAAAGCTGTTGTAGATTGTATGTAGACAGCCGCCGGCAGCAGTCCCACCACCAATTCCTGAGGTTAAAGTCTTTCTCGAATGCTAAATGGTGCTAACAATTAGCATTATTGCATTGTTTGCATAGTTTATTGGATTACTCTTTAGAATATTTAATTAGTGAATATTTAACGAAATTGACGTACGCCTCTTCCATTTTTTAAAAAGTACTTATTTGTGGTGGAAAAAACAAAGCACCTAATATTACTAGTTTCGAAAGTATAATAGTAAAATGTTACGGCAATGGTTTAGGTGATATGTAAAAATTGTTAAAATGGCATTTTGTTCTTTTAAGATGGAGAGAAAAATAAATTAGAAACAACACAAACATGAAACGCCCATTTAACTACTGTACATATTTTTATTATGTAAATTGTGGAATCTCTTTTTATTTCCATTTGTATCTTTTTGTGCTACTAGAAATTACAATTGCTATCTCCAGTAATAATATTTACTGCTGCTTTTTTAATCATGTAAATTATTAATGACATGTTGTAATAAGTATATAATGATAGCCATACAATTTATTTGTTTTATATAACATAAGTTTGTAAATACTATGATTATACATTAAGTTTTATACTCTATTGTTTTTGTTTCTAATCCAACCTTTATTAAACAAATGTTGCCATTATAATGGAATATAGCACGTATTAGTGAACAGCGCTATTTCAACAAGCTCAACTTTTTAAAAGGAAGAAGAACCTTGGAAATTCAATTATTAAAACTTTTAAAGGACCTCAACCGTACATGCTTCATTTTGAGTTCGCTTCAATTAATACATTAACATTTCCACCAAATACCAATAGCTGACGATACTCCTATAATTACCTAAATTAACGTATTACGAGAACATTTTTATTTGTTTTTATACTTTGTATCAATAAATATAACAAACTTCTAAACTTCATAGTGTTTACATATATTAAGTGTGATGTCCTGGCTCCTTGCATATGCAAATATATATATATACACGGACTAGTCTACATGAGGCAATATTAAAAGAAAAAGAACGATGAATAAATTTAAAGAAAATCCATTTTTGACGAAAAGTACGTATTGGTCACAATTTTGCAAGACCACCGCAGAGTCTATTTCTGTCCTCACAAAGCACGTAATTTCCGTTACAATACTTAACACCTTACGTCTCAAAACAACGATTGTAATATATAAAAAAGTGAAATTATGAATTAGATTAAAGTGTATATGGTATAGTAAAAAAGAAAAAATGTTAAAACAAAATAGGAAATAAACCAAAAGGGAAGTCACTAAAATACTGTGTAAGAGCAGAAAATGCAGCACTGGAAGTGATGGAGGCGATGCGCGTGAGAAGAAAAGTGTAAAACGGAACAGCTGTAAAAGGTATGAAAGGAAAGATTAATAAAAGAGGAAGAAAGATAAATTGCAACGAGTAAGGAAAAATTAGAAATTAAAAAGAATGCCAACAGAAATCAAATTCCACTTTAGGGGGGAACGAACTATAAAAAAAATGTGGTGCATTGTTAATATCGTATTATCTCTGATTTGTTATGGGTAGGCGTTAAACCATCAAATAAACGTCAATGTAAAGAAACTTATTATTGAATAATAATAGAACGTATCTTTTATATTATTAATATATCAATATTTTTCTTTTTTTTATGTTTATCGCACACGATTTGATACATGGTTTAAAGCACCTGATATTAGTTGTTACACTAACTGGACATAAAATGAAAAATTTATTGGTGCGAACGGGATTCGAACCTGGTACATTCGGCGTGGAAGGTATGCGTTAATACCACTAGGCTATCAAAACTCGCGAATATTTTCCATATTACATTATTCTCTAATGGTTTAAATATCTGTATCTTTTTTTATTAGACGAGGCGTCGATACGAACAAGATGTTCACCTGATGGTAAGTGACACGCTTGCTTATAACAACGTGGCGCTAGTTAAGATGGTGTACACTGTACGATATTGTAATCACAACCTTAAGACATGCAGTGTTATCTGATTACCCAAGTAACTAGATTACAGCGACTTTCAAATAGGAACACAGTAATGTTTGCATTTTATTGTTTGATGGCAAAAACAGAAGCTGCAGTGGTACTCCCCTAGAAAGTGTCCGGCAAAAGAGAACTATCACTAGTAAAATAAGGTTTTTAAACAAAATTTACTAAGGAGAATTTTTATAATTTACATATTTTATAATGGATATGGATATAACGAAGTAATCAAATATAACGAAGGCTTTGACCCGTAGCGCTAAAAACTAAATGCCCAAGACTTTTGATGGTGTACAATTTATGGACGCTCAACTAGAGAGAAAGTTAACTGTTGTCTGTACTCGTTAGCGCGTTCTCTCCGTGTTCACTCGTCGCCTGACCAGCGAGCGTATGCGTTGTGTGTCCGTGGAGCCCGCGCAGTGCCTACAATGTTTACACATCGCCTAAATCGGCAACAACACAACAGAAAGTGATAGTGTATTAGTGTCTAACTCGTGAACAGTGGACAAGTGATTCGAGTCAATGCACTTAACATAAAGGTTTGTAGTGCTAAAGTGCAACGACCACATGAAACTATGACGTTTTCTGGAAACATGAAAGAGAGTAAGGCTCGGAATGCGAAAGAGAGCTGGGAGTCAGAGGTGAGACATGTTTTTTATTATTTCCGAACAATTGTTGATCACAATGGGTGTGATTCACTTCTCTAAACATGTAATGAACAAAAAATTTTATGAATGGGACATTAATCTTATTATCTACACGTTTTTATCCCAGCTGCACATCACTTTCTCTAAACACAATGCAACCTATTTCTCAAGGTAGATAACTACTGTATTATACCTTTCATTTACTGTATTAGTTTTCTATTATCAATTTTTTCAAAAAAATCTTATAACCAACAAAAGGCAACAGAGTAAAAAGAAAGGTGATTATTTTGCTGTAACACTAAATAAAATAGAACGTATAATTTTTCAGTATTTAAAAAACGGAAATACTTTCGCAATATAACTTATTCAAATGTTCACTATGCTACTTTCACTACGATCATAACAAGGACAAGAACAGCTAATCTTTAAAACGACAGGTGAATAAAACTCGCACTTGACCTCCAAAATTACAGCATTCGTGTCAGTCCAGCACTGTAGCTTCAAAAACCAAATGTAAGTATCACAAATATAAGCAAATCGTGAATCTGAATCTTCAATTTAATTTAAACACATGTGAATCATTATTCAATGATATAGTAGCATATCATTGAAAATTAATATATTTTTCATACGTTACAACATTTTACTGCTACTTTTTTGGTTGTATGTGCAATTTACGACTTATATACTTATATTTATGTGATTTATTTAAACACAAAATATTGCAATAACGATTTTAATTGTTAAATTTTATTTGAATATAGTAACAACGAAAAGTTTAATTTTAAAGATGACATTAAAAATTTTCATAAGAATTATTATTACATAGTGATATTTTATTTGGATTAATAAATAAAGTAGTTATGTTTATTGTCTTAAATACAAACGAATTAAATTAAATTGGAAAATTTTTGTTTTAAGAAGTGCCCCTAGAAGCGAATCGATTACTACGGAATAGTTGTTCTATTAGTGACTATGAACCAGTTATCACCTTCATTTATCTTTATTAGTATAAATCTTCATTATCCATTTGTTATATTTAACCATAAATTTTATTAAGATCCAAGGATTTTTTAATTAATTTTATCTTTTTGAAATGAAATCATGATGTAGTAATAATTCATGATTTTGACTGGAACGAATCAAGTGACACGGAAATAAATGGAATAAATAGCATGAAAATCAATATTGTAATAAACATACTATGGATAATTCATCAGAAAATTTACCATGATACTGCACGTATATTTTAAAACCTTATAAACAGTAAATAATTGAGATTAACTTTCATAGTTACATAAAACATCAAATTCAAAGTAACAGTAACGGGTTTCTTTAATAAATACGTTTAATTTGATGCATAAATTGTTTGCCTTTAGTTTCGGACGGTTGCGTACATCGCCTTTGTTAAAGCGTTCTAAAAATAATTAAACTATTTATTTATGTACTTTAAATAATTAAGACAGTGTATTTTGCACATAACATCCCGCGAGTACGTGATATATTAGAATATCTCTACCGCGACTAAATACTAGAGGAGTAGAAAAAAGCGGCTAAAAAGTAAAAAATTATGAGGAAAGTTTTCCGGCTTTGTCTGCGACCGTTACAAATTTAGTTTGCTCGTTCACTGGCATGCTGGGGCGTGTATGACGAATATCTTCTTTTGAAGAACCCTATTTTCTGCAGTGATCATCAACATGATAAAATAATAACGACGCTGACAACAAACTTTCAACTCACAGTTTAGTATACACCGAAAAACTGGCATGACTCGATACGGTCATATCATATAAAACATGATTTCGTTTGTCCTTGTTTTTACCTCTCACTCTCATGTATAGCAAAAGAAATACAGAATATAATTCATTAATACTAATAAAGGCAGCGAACAGGTTTGTTTTAGTCCAAGCAGGAAGTCAGCGAGAGTTGCAATATAAAGAATCTACACAAGACGTCCAATATTAGACAATATATAAAAACTTACATTACACATTTCCTACAGGCGGCAATACTGGATAGTCATAATTTAATTGATCATTCCTCAAAAGTACGTTTAATTTATCTTTTAACGTATCTATACAAATACGCAGTTCATTCCACATTCGTTTTAGAAACTGTAAAGAAATCGTATTAACTGTAAAAAAAACTTTATATTAAATCCAACAATCTAAATTAAAATATTATTGGCGTACCTACTCGTAATTATCTAATGAAATGATATTTATTTTATACTCTTTTAACAGTTTAATTAATTTACGTCTTGCAGGTTTGAAGGATTGACTTGACATTTCTACTCAACAATTCCTAGATAACTAAGTTAAGTTTTTGATATAAATGCTACAAAAGATTATCATGTCGATGCTAAATCCCTAGACATTTTCTTAGTAAAGAAGTGAAGTACACAACATATAACAGACTTTTATACGTGTAGAAAGTGAAATAAACAGTAATTAAATTTTCAATAACTTTTAATAAGAAATATTAATTAATATTAAATGTTTTTCAATGTAGCTATTGTTTTATAAAACTCAGTTCAATTTCTGCAGCAATAAGTAAAATCATGCAGGTAATATCATAATAGGCCAAAAAGCAAACTACATTCTTTTAATATTTGTGTTGCTGCAAACTCTGCGATATAAAACTGTTAAACTGTATAATAGGTATTCATTACAAAGTAAGCCGAAAACCACATTTCGTGAAATTGTGCATACATTAGTCAATTTAAATTTACGTTAAAACATAAAAATAAACATGTTTTTTGACGGAGGCCATACCTATTGATATGATAAAATAATATATATTTGGATTGCGCTCTTTCTCCGTTATTCTATCTTAGTTTTACTCACAACGTTAGTCGACTTGCATTGTACATTAAAATATTGAGCGCGGAGAGATGTTATTTTTTATCTTATCCGGCAAAGATTCCTTTATTATGAGGTAATTTATATTTCATTAAATTTATTCTCGCAAAAAAGTGTTAAACTAGAAAGTTTATTGCAGTGCAAGCACTGCCGATATACATTTCAATAAATAAATTATTGTTAAATGTGCCACGAACAGAATTTTTTAGGTATACATTAACGCGCACACCTGATATTAAAAGATAGTGTTAATTATAAATACAAATACGGTAGATCACTGGAGTGAGAGTGGAAGTGTGTCAGTGGACGCTAACGGCGTGGAGTCAGCCGTGTGATCCGTGATCCGGGTCGGCGGCGAGTTCGCTGACCATGTAAAAGTGTTATGCCTCTTTCTGGAATATCAGTAATTGAATGTAAACTTACATAAATTAGCCAAACCAAAGAAATTAAATTTTACCAAAGTTATTTCATTCCGCAATATATTTGATGCCAGAAGTAGTCATATTTTGTTCTGTATAGTTTAGTATTACCCAAGCTGATAGGCACTGACAAATTGATTAATAATTACTTCACTGGTGATATCTGTTAATTTATTAATTTTAGGTTTGTTTTGAACTTGTAATGTTAACGGACAGCTTCTTATTTGCGTTGATAAAAACTGGCAGTTTAATAAAAGAACCTACTTATTCTGAGCGAACACGCTTCACCACCAGTATCATTGTCTTTTAATAACACATGAAATTGGGGTCATATTATTTCAAATAAGCATAGAATTATTGAAAAACTCTTACCGGAAATACATTTTAATTATACTAATGCTTTATAATTTTCTATCTTTTGTATGTAGCGTAGGCAACAGAAACAGTGATTATTTTTCAAGAAAAAATAGGAGAGGAATATCAAATCTACCTCCGAGTTTGAATAAAAGGCTATACAAAGTATTACAAATAAAATATTATTCGAACTTTTGCAACACGTTCGACTATGGCGCCACAAAATTCGCAGACAAGGTGAACAAATTTAAAAAGTTCACGACGTTTTGAAACCGAATTTAGTTGAGAAGTACATCTTCGAAGTTGGCTCCTCGCTGAGAATCAGCTTCTGGTGAAAGAAAACATTCGTGGCTTTCGTCATTTCGTGGTTGTGAGAAAAGGCCCTGAGTCCAAGTGGAGAGAGATTTATACAAGTGCTGTATATTTTTGATATATGCTATACCTGGCAATGTTAAACTATCGTGTATTTTTAACTATCGATTAGAAAGAACACAGTCGGTAATGGAGATGTAGATGCGGATCGTATTTCAAGTTGCTGGTTTAGAACCAAGAGTTAGTGCTCTAATTGTATTACGTTACGCGGCATAGAAATTGAAACCGCTTAACTTAACCAAATCCTGTTGCAATGAATACACATTTCAATAATAAGAAATAAAATATTTTTAACCTATTTTTAAAAAGAGGTTCTTAATTTCATCCGAATATTCACTTGATGATAAGTTTGTCCGTCCTTTGGTGCTAGTTCTTTTTTTTTAATAGTCATCCAATTTGATACATGGCTTAAAACATGTGATATTAGTTGTTACACTAACTGTACCTAAATTGAAAAATTCATTGGTGCAGGCCGGATTTGAAGTACGGTACCCTCGGCGTGGAAGGCAGGCATTCAAACCACTACGCTATCACGACTCACTTTGGTCCTAGGTAGACTACAAGACGGTCTTTCGCAAACTACCAGCATGTTTTCTAATGTTTTGTTTAATTTTATTAGTATTTAAAAAATCGGATTTAATGAAAAAGATTATTAACAGGCTTTCTAATTTCTGTTAAAATTGTGTGGTATAATTATGTTTATATTTATTGTAGATTCCATATATGTTGAAAAGATTTTATAATTTCCTCGATTCACTTAGTTACTGAAATCTCTTATAAAATGTATAAAGTAGAACAAAACTAAAAATAGCAACTGTATTAAAAAAATAAGTACCTGTACTTTGTATTGACACTACACGATCCCGTGTCGAGTAGGTAATGTTATTATATTTGAAGGTTTATTATAAAATATCACTCTTTTCAAGATCTGAATAATGATTTGTTAGTCTTACTCAATAACGGTGCTAGTTTTAAAACAATAATTAAGTTTCAATCATTAAGTATTATTTTTATTTCCGGACTTAATTTATTCCGTAACATATGCTGAGATGTGTTCGCTATAAATATTCTTCTTAACGTTCCTCTCTGATTAGCGGAGGTTGGCGATCAGTTCATCATATTTTACTCTGTCTCATACGAGGCTAAAAAGTTGGGCTTCACTCGTAATTCCGGTCCACTTCCCGATGTTACGCAGCCATGATTCACCGATGATAATGATGTTCATGATTGAATATTACTAATATTATTATATATTTGTTATTAATAACATGCGATTGTGAATTTAAAATCCCGCTTCTTTTATGCCCTTCGCACTCTTCTGATGTTGTCCACTCCTCCTTCTTTATCCAAGGTACTCTTCTCTGGA
>DWLS01001537.1:0-21312 GCA_018246255.1 Pachliopta kotzebuea | reverse complement strand
ATTCCCTATTAATGATAACTTTAGGTTAAACTTACCGATGGTTACCATAAATAATAGCGTTAATAATATTTACGAGAAACTAATATGTACAAATAGTAAAAGGTCTTAAGAAATTTAAATTGTCAATTTTCGTACAATTTCATGGTTTAGTAACGACCACTTTGAGTATTGAATTCCAATCAAAATTCCAAAAATTTATGTAATGCTTGTGGTAAGTGGTTTAATAAAAAACTAACAAGGCGTTAAATTTATTTTTTGTTCTAAAGCAAATTTATCGGAATTTGAAATTGATTTTGTGATTAACAACCCTCGTTAAATGAGACGAATACTAAAAGTTAATTTTGAAAGTTTCGGATGAAACTCCAGTGACAATAGTTCTGTAAACTAAATGACAAATGCAGATACCACCCACTGTACGCACGACCCCATCGGCCGCGCGATACAAACAACAAATATTTCTACATCTTCATGTTTTTATATATTTAATTGAATCGGCGATGTGACTGTTTTCATGATGTAGTTGTCTAACTACATTATAGTCTACTGTATAAATTTTAACGAAGAATAAAGAGAACAACAAATATACGTATTAATGTTCCAACAAAGATTAAAATTTATGCAAATATTATCGCTGTTATCTCTGGCCGTTTAATTGGGAGGCATCTCTAAATTAGATGATAACAGAACGGCTCCAAAGCCCTTACGCAAGGTTTGCTATACGAGAAGTCGAGCATAGAATATGGATATATTTCAATATCATTATTAATAAACGTTTAAGCTAGATATTAATATGAAAATATAGGGCTAAGATCTTTATCAAGTACTCGATTTGTCTTGGATCCATCTGAAATTTAGCAGACAGTATAAGTTCGAACTTCACATTGTTCATGTAAATGAAAAAGCAGTCATGATATCCAACTCGTCTCCAACAGCTTTCTTATGTATTTTAAACTCAAACGCATTATTTTGCATAGATGAATTTTTAAAATTAAGTTTAATAGACACAGTACTAATACCGATTACAGGGAAGATCAAATAAATGTTTATTTGACCCTATCAGTTAATAACGTCTGAAATATATATTTATTTTTAATACTTTTATTGTACAATCCTTTCTGTTTTAGTGCTTGAGACCGTTCGTCGATTGGTATTCGTGGTCCATTATCCCTTGTACATTCCGCGGTCATTATTTATTTTGTGCGGGCGTGAGTTACCAGTTGCCCGCCCCTTCGTTACCGCGCTAATCGAGCTACCTATACACAGTACCTGCTTCTCACTGACGCTAACCAGTGATGTTTACTTCGCGTACGTTTGGAAATACTTCCGATATATCTACATATATCCCGTTCCAATTCAGTTTGAGTCTTTCCGTCTTTGTAACTTACAGGAGCAGCATACATTTCACTTGATGTTAACAGTTTTTTTGCATGCCGTAGAATGTCTACCATATAAAAGAAATCTTTTCTCATCAAAGTGATCTGTGATTAATAAAGAAAAAAAAGAATTTCCTTGTAATAAATAAATTTTGTAAAAGTTCATTAGATAGCCGTAACTTTAAGACATTATTAAAATATTATAAATATATTTAAAAAGTACAATTTTTCACTGTTTTTATTTATATGTAACCTATTTAAACAACTGTTAATAAAAAAAGAAATGTACGAAAAGAAAGTAACAATTGTACAAGAATAATAGAGGACTATCTCCAATAAGCGTAAATAAAACCAGTGAACTTTTGGTACATAGTGCATTATCGCACGTAGCGATAGCCCTGAACCGATTATTGTTATTTGTTTACTCAGTTTGCATAGAAATAATATTTTTCTATTTTCATACAAAACTTTGTCTTAATGAGGGGATGAAAATAAGTTAACCTCCGATGCCGTTTTATTTTGTAAACAACTTCGTTTGTGAAACTGGGGAGACATTTATTAAAAAAAATCAAGCAAGCAAACTTCAAAGAATAAATATAATTTATTCTATCATAAAAATACTCTTACAGCACATAACACCCTAGTAAATTATAATTAAATGTGTATGTATATGTAATGTACTACGTCGAATTCAATACGGCTTAGACCAAGTTAAAAGATTATTAAATGGACATTGTAATTGGTTATTATAAAAAGCATATATCACAGAGCGTGTAGAGACGCGTGGGAGACGCTGGACAAGATTTGTGTGCAACCCGTCGCAGTGGGGAACGCCCCTTCATTAATATGCTAATCCCGTTTCTGGAGCAACCGGGACTGGCCCGCGGAAAACTGCTTCACTGTTGGTATAGTAACACCTTCATTGAGATAGCAGAATCAATTAAGAACCATAGAACAAAGAACGGTGTAGACTATGATCTCTTAACAAAATATTTGTTTCTCGTGTGAACAATTGAAGAGTCCGATTAAAAACAAACATATAAAAAGATAACGCTTTACTTTATTAGGATCGCCACGCAATAAAAATCTCATAAATTATTAATTGATTGTAAATACGAGTGTTAGTTTCGTAGCGGGAATAATTAAACTCATTTCCAATTGGTTGTGGTGCGTACAAGAGAACGCGTGTGGCCCCGTGTGCTGTCGGGCGGGAGGGGGACGCTGCGAAGGGAAGGAGGGCTACGACGACAATGCGTGCTGCAGTAATGTATGCGCGTCGGGGAGGTCCTTCGTTGTCGTGGGAAGGCGATATCGTTGCGTTGCCTCTTCGAGATTCGGCCATGGGTACCGCATTGGCCTCTGTGAACCCTCTCATATTTAAAACGACACACCGATACCTTTATTATGGCGCATTAATAACATTAGTGATCTCACTCTTGTTGTGAAACAAGATTTCCTAATAGCTTTTCCGCGGTATCCGAACACGGTGGGTAGCTCATGCCACGCCGATGCATCGCCGGTGCAACGCCGGAATTTGCATACACTTTTTGTTAATGCGTATTTTAATTGGATGCGATTAAATCTTAATAAATCGGGCAGTGTTCCCACACGCGGGTTGTATGTCGAACGGCCGCAATTACGCCGGCGGCGAGTGTTGTAATTTGGCCGGTGCCCGCGGCGAGACGCAAAAATTACGCGGCATCGTTTCGGCAACGCACAGATCCGTGCGGCCGAAACGCCGGGATCGCGTGCGGGCGGCGCGAGTCGACAGCCTACAGCCCAAAGCCTACTGCACAAACGTTCTCTTCAATTATCAATCGTAAATTCCGGTGCAGCGGCGCCAGGTGTCTACGCAAAAGATCGTTTTCTCACTTCGTTCCCTGCTCGCCACCGATGGATTGAATTGACTGAAACGTCGACACCGCATAACGTGCGTTTTTGCACGTTATAATATTTTTCTTAAATTCTTGAACAACATAATTATAAATTTAGTTCACTTCAAAAAGTAATCAACAGTTTCGTCAACTCAACTTTATCGTCAAAATTTAATAACATGTAGAATTTATATTAGGTCACAGGAGCTTAGTCAACGTAAGTTCACAGTGCTCATTTCGGCACAGAAACCGGCCTTCAAAAACTAATTTAAATTGGAATGTGATATACGCACGGGCGTTCAATGCCGGAGGGTATGCGCTCCGGTGCTTTTAATCACCTTAACCCTTAGTTAACTGCTGTTAAAACACTACCGCGGAGGCTGAGCGGTCGATGCCGCCTCGCTCGGGCGCCACACCAACTGGGCTGACAGCCTACAAGCCTACGTCCCGGCTCCGCTTTTACGTTCACGTAATTCATTTTACGTGTTAAATTCGTTAGGAGCACGAGGAACAGCGCTAAGTTTTTTAACATTCTTTCTCAATTGTCTGCTTTGTTAGGAAATTCCCACGAAAGTCTTAATTGATCTTCATAATGAAACAGGTTGATTATTACATTAGGTAATTTAAAATTAAGTGTATACTTTTAACTTTAAAAATACACAGTAAGATATCTTGAAAGTTTTGTTAGACGAACAACTAGCCTATTTTATTTAACATTGTTAGTAAAAGGAAATATTTTTTATTTAGGTACCCAGTTTCAACAGATATTTTTTTTTCATACAAACGTTTGTTTGAAAAAAAAGCAAAGATGATACCAAGTTACTCGAAGTATTTTAATTGTAGTTAACTAAACACGCAGAAGTAGTAGTCGTGAATTAAAAGAAAATCATTGGCCAATTATTAACTCCCAAAAAGAGACAAATTTAAAATTTATCAATGATCAGTATACTTGTACTGATTTATGTTTTTTTCTATATAGATCAGTAGACCAAGAATGTTCTTAGATATAAACATAAACTTCAGTTTAAAGCTTATTATGTCTTTTATAATTGAATTCTAATTCTGTATGATTTATATAAACTATTAAACTACTAATTAAAAAATAAAAAAACTAGACATTATTAGAGGAAAACAAAAGAAAAGAAAAAGGAGAAACCCTGAAGACAGAAAAAATTCCCCAGGTCATTCCTTACTGGTACTGGAGTATCAAGCAAACTAATGGCATTACCTCGCAGGATGGCGAGGTTTATCCTTTGTGCCATATAGGTGTCAGTACTGGAATCTCAGCTGGTTTCCGTAAATTTTTCCAAAATTTCGCGAAACAATTTATGTGCACCCGAACCTCAGTTGCCTAATGTTTCCACCCCAGACGGCTCAAATACGCAATCCCCGATATGCGTCTCATATTTGAATCGTTTGAGGATTTCTGCGTTATTTGCGGCTGCACCGGACATTCTCTGAGTGCCCTGGACGGGAGGCGGAGCACGTGTATCGACACAAGTAGCATCCCATACAAGAGCTCGTCTCACTCTCCAAGGAACCAGAGTCATACCATCTGGTCTTCTGCCATTGTCGCGCATAAGACCAGATGGATCCAATATAGTTGGCACTCCGGCGGTGACAAGGGCTCGGCGTATGAGATCATTTAAATTATGATGCCGAGTAAAGCGACCGACGCTTCGTGTGAAAGAAGGTATGATATCCGAGGCGATCTACTTTATCGCCACAAACACACTGACAAGAGACGCCAAGTGGAACACCTAGACGCAGGGCGGTGGCTAAACGGAAAGTGCTGCGGTCCAGCAAAGTGCCAGTAATTGGAGACACAGTGTCTGTAACCATAGACCAGACTCCCACTTCTTCATGGCTAAAAGACGAACACGCTTTGCAGGACTAGAAGACGTATTGACAAGATTATTACGCAACAGTCTGCAGAGAGGCGTCCTGGACCCTCTGAGGAGAGGTATTAATATATATATATATTTAAGAGTGAATAGGCATTTGCTAGGTTAATGCGCTTTACCATCATCTTCACTTAACACCAGGTGGGATCGTGGTCAAGCATTAACCTATACATACGTAAAAAAAAAAATATATACACTGAAAGCACCTGCAACGGTCCAGGCATCCATAAAATTACTTAGGTGACGAGGTAAGTATGATGTTACGTATCAAGTTGACATGCACACGTGTAGGAAACGGCAAGCTTTACTAACTGTTACGCGCAGGCGTAACTGTTACCACAGGTTTATATTTTTGTGCGTCCCGTTGTAATCTATATAAAAGGTACATTTTAAAATATTGATTTTGATATTATTTTAATATGATACAAATCAACTTTTTTATATCGGTAACGTGATCTTCGATTAGCTTGCCGTACCGTTTGGACGCGAATTGATTAGTTCGTCGGGCGTGTCGCTAACCCGCCGTCACGCTCCGCCGTCAACGTGTTCTCACGCGCCGGCGCCGGCTTCTTCTGTTACGTTCTTGGAGTTTAAGAACTTCTTAAGAAATCAGCTTAAACTTGTGGTTATAATATCCAGCGTTACATTTTTATTCGACGAAGTGACGATTTTTTTGAACTAGTTCACATACAATTAGTGAACCAATTTAATGATTAGAAAACAAACATTTATTTATTTCCTTAAGAGATAACAATAATTTGTTGAAGAAGATCTTAATTGTTATGAAAAAATAAGAGCTCTCTACACCTAGAAATCGAATTGATCATTATTATTTTTTTTATTTTGTTTACTGATGTTATATAAAAAGTATTAAATTAGATATGTTGGTATATAAGTAAGTAACCAACCGTCATGGTTTGTTATAGACGAATTCTCAGGCGTCGGCGCCGCGTTGCCAACTACGTTTCACGGACGACATTGCGGTTTCCGCTTTGAGAGGCAGCGGACGGAACCGATTACTGTCATCGATGCGAAGTTCTTTTTTATTTGTACAACAATAGTAATACTGCTGTGCTTTAACCTTATATATAGATTTGTAAAAAAAAACGTTTTCATTACTAAGAGTTATTTTTATAATTTTAATTTGTTTAATCATTCTATGGATGCGGTGAAATAATGACAAAAGTATCACTTCTATGTATAAGTAACATTCGTTGTTGTACTATAGAGAGTTGTTGATATATAGAGGAGTCAGTTGGCAAGCTGAGCGCAGGTTGGCATGTGATAATAGAGACTTTCATCAACTTTTAAATGACTCCGAGGAAGACGTTGGCTGGACGTATTCTTTGGCCAATATAATAGTACTTGAAAGAGTATTGGCGACTGCCTATAGTAAATCCGTCTCCGACATCGGCAATCAAGGCGTAGTTTAGAGAGGCCGTGGCTATTCCGAACGGAGATTCCATTACCTCTTCGAACGTTGACGACAACAACCGAGAGGGGATTAGCGACAATCTTTATGAAGTTTACCCCCCGCGAACACCCTCAAAAATTATAATGAAGACAGTTTAGTTATTTTTTTATGAAAACCAAGATGTGTCACAGTACACATCTTGGTTTTCATAGGGAGAACTCATAATGTTTGCTTCAAAAGAAATCGATACGTAATAGGACGGCCATGATTCCCCAGTAAGCATTTTCATCTGTTCTACCCTCGCTCCCTAGCTGAGCGTGTAATAGGTGATATAAAATAAAATATTACAACCACGTTCATATAAATATTAGCTTGTCGGACGGTTTTTATTGATCATATTAATAATAAAAAAACACGACGGCACGGTTGCTACCTAAAGCTTTCATTTCAACCTTATTTAATAGTTAATAAACTTTTCTAATTAAATTAATTTTAATAATAATGAAGCTATATTTTAGGAGTAGCGGTTGAGTATTTCGTTTTATGTTTTAATTTAATGAGAAAAAATACTCTCGATGGTGTAAGGTCTCGGCGACTACCGAAGCGGGTTGTAAATATCCTGGTTCTTATGATCAGTTAGACGTGGAGTATTTATCATTATTGCATTTTCGTAACACTAGCATACATGTGTTACAGTAGCATCCTCAAATCATACTTGGTTATTTTGACCGCCAAAAGGTACTTAAAAATTATACAAGACAACAGTTTAGGGCCAAATCAAACATTTTCGCCGTTGTTGAATATTACGCAAAATAAGCATGTTAAATCAACGAGAACTTATTTAACTCCATTACATTAAAAGTTGTGCATAAGGATACTATTAATTAATATGAAATAAGAAGCAACTGTTCATTATGATTTCTACAATACAATAGCGACAATAAACTATATACAAATAATAACCATTACTTATATGAACTAGTCACCCGGATTTAATCTGCTTTATTGCAGTTTTAATTTGAAACTAGTTTGTTAATATTTTATAAATGTTAATCAAAACAAATATTTTTACCGTAACGTTCTGAAAATCTTTCAGATAAAACCATGGATTTCCTTTTATAATATTTATTAGCAAAAAGTAATACAAAACAATAACAAATAAAACAAATTGAAAATTTATTTAAACTTAGCTCATCAGTTTTTCTTCGATGGTCGAATACCCGTGGGCAACCTAAGACGAGGAGGAAAAATGTAGTGTTAATAGACATACGAGACTGCTAAGTTACTGAAGACGATGTCGAAGACAGAGCAAAATGGAGAAAAAAGAATAGAAAGGCTGATCTCACTCTAGTATGTGATAGAAGCCGGAAACAGAGAAAGTAATACAAAATTGTATTTATCAAATTAAAAATTTAACGAAACAAACTTGTATGTAAAACATATATTGGAAAACTTAAGTAATCTATTTAATTATACACAAAAAGTTATGGATCTGAAGCATTTTCATTATTAGACAAAAGGGATTGTAACTTTTAATGATATTTTTTAAGCCGCTTCTGTCTATATCATCATTCTTATATTGTAAAATACGTTGTTGCTTCATACCACAATGTTTATTAAAAGTTTTATAAGAATCGGTAAATCTTCTGAATGTAATATATTTTCTTAAATAACTCTGGCAGATGATTTAGCTATATGTACTGTATTTGAGCTTTGTGTGGCGATAGGTCAGCTTGGAAATGGGTCGACCAAATTTACACGCCCCCGCTATAACGGCGAACATCTTAATGCTTACTTTATGTGTTTGATTCGTAAATTATAATTTTATGGATTTGTTTTCGTATGTTTACTCGATGTCTTTGCTTATAGTCGCACTTACTTGTTCTTCGTCACATATAATGACATACATAACCATATATGTTAAGTGGTTAACATAAAAATGCTCACTTCAATCTAACACTGTTTTTATATATGCCCTTTTGTAATTAGAGTAATTTTAGGCATTGAAATGTTTATTGTATTAAAATACATATTAAACATTAAAATATGTTTACAACTTTGACAATATTTTATGATCGGTATGAATCAATTTCTTTCAGCCGAATGTTTTTAAAGGCAGGTGTTGAAACGTTAATTACAACAAGGTTTTGTTCTGCGTGAAAGGTACCAGTTTTATTTTTCTGTCCCTGTCAGTACTAAAATGCACATGACTTGATTTTAACCACCAATAATGTGTCCGGATTGAACCTTTTAAAAAATATACTCCACACCTCTAAAACAGATTTGAAACAGGTACAAATCAGTGGATTCGATTGCACCAAAGTTAGGTCGAATAATATATAAGCTAACAGAAAGTATCTATCAAAGTAGATTTTATTTAAATTTTTAGATTTATTTTGGTAATCATACACTGATAATAGTACTATAGTATGATATAAGTAACAATATTTAAGATCTTATTGGAGCTAGAATATTCATCTAAAGTTTAAGCCTTTTGAATAAAGGTCATGAATGATTTTTGCTTTAATGTATTCAAAATCTCATTGCAGTTTTATAAAACTTCCGTAAACATTGTTTTTTTATTATTAGTTTGTTTTAATAAGATGTTTTAAATGATAATTATCATGCGGCGATTTTGCCGGGTACTTGTAGAATTTATACCCGGTTGATGTATAAGTCGGCAGTTTTTTACCATCGGACTGGTCCTCAGGTGCGCAGCGTAGATGCTGCGGCACGCACTCGCACATTCGTGTGTTATTTCACTAAAGAAAAAACAGTACATTTTAAATTTAATGTGAGACAATGTAAGATAAATAATTTTTATCGATCCCGTCAGAAACGGTACTTCATTTTTATTAACACATAAACTATATATATATATAACTATTTATATATTAATATATAGTTCCGGCAATTAAGCTTAATGCCATCGAAAGTTCACGTGGAAATGAATGCATTTAAAAAAAAATATGATGATAATGAAAATATAAGATAATGATTTTTTTTCATGTTTCATTAATCAAGAACATTGCTTTCAAATTGTCGGTAGAAGTCCTTGGTCCATGAGCCCAGTTTTGGCTAGTGTGATGGGTAAGAAGCATTGTCGGGGAAATCCCAGAGTCCCAGTAGTGTACGTACTAAGCAGTCTGTTTATTTACATAAAATTTTATCCCCGTACCAAAACGGTGTGAGCGCGAAGCGCGACAGGTGCTCGTGCACCTGTGTCCGATTGTTACATTCCAAATGGGATGTTACCGATGTACTCGTATATTCACTACCCGCGATCTTCAGTCTACTTTGTAACAATTATCTTCGATAATATTTTGTAATTATTCTTAAAGTTCTCTTCTGTTTGTTTGCAAAGTGTATATCTCATCAATACCGTCACGATCGAATATAATTCAAATAGCACCCAAGTGCAACGACTACTACTTGTACCTTTTTTTATTGCAGAGGAAATCTTCAAAAGATAACCTGCTTCTGACGGGAAGTCACGGTTATATGGGATTTATACCCAAGAAAAACGCCCTCGGTGGTCATCCTCAGTGTATTGCGGAAGGCCCCCGGATCTCCTACTGAACCCACCGGTGCCTCCCTGTGAAGCTGCTAAGCACATCCCCGGGAGAGATATTGCCCTCTCCAACATAGACAGTATGCTGCGACAAAATACGAGACCACTTCGTTTTTGTCGTCCGCCCCGAACTCACTCAATGGACAGTGAGGGCCGGGCCACCCTCAAAGCCGGCGAACCCGAAAACTCTTTCAGGCGCCTTCTACGACAGGCAGGGCTATTTAGGACTACTTGTAGCTTAGTAGGTAGTGGTGTAGTCGCTACTTACGTTCTGCTTTGTACTACTTGTCGTGTTGTGGTGGTAAACCAACATTATGTGCAGAGACTCAAACTTTTTGCACATATTTACTTTATCCTGTAATTTTTTTAAAGTTTTTGTTCGTTCTTCCGTATTATTGTATTCGTGGTGAGAATAAATGTCTTATTGTTATCAATGCGTACAAAAAAAATGTTTTATTGAATAATAGGGGCAAAAAGCAGATTTATGAAAATGTTATAGGTCAAGATATTTTACATTTCACCTGATTTTGGAATAATTTATATAAATACCTTAGATGTAAATTTTATTTGTAGTAGGACCCCTTACCGGTAAGTACAGAGACTGTCTCGGCAGTTACCACTACAGTACCCATTTATCGTCTATTTTGCCATCGTCTATTAACTCCTGTTCCGATCGTCTCTGGTCACAATGCTGTGAAAGTTTATCAATTATCTTTAGGTGAATGTTTCGTAGAATTAATAATAAATGAATAATTTATAAGTTAGTAAAAAAACTATAAAACACTTTTGATTCATACATTCTGAATGTGCTAATTATATGTTAAAAATCTCTGTTAAGTTATCATATTTATTATTAACTTGACAAGCTTAATTTACTTTACTAACCTTGTATTCATTTAACAAAGTAGTTTTTGAACGTGGTTATCTGTTTAAATATATTAACACATCTTCGCCTATAACGCCATTAACAACATCCTGCTTTTCATCGGGATTGCACTTAAACGACGTACGTGCAATGAAATCATTTTGTATTTCACCACATATACTAAAACAGTTTGTTAACTGCAAAGGTCAGTGACCGCTATAAAAGATATTAACTTAATTTCTAGTTTTGGCTGTTAATTGGGATGTAAGCTCAATTAAGTTTAATTACAACACAATTTAAATGTGAACCCTAAGACTGCGCAGCGTTGGCAATGGTTTAATATATTACTGTATAGAAATTTTATAAAGTTTATTAAGAAATAGAGAAAGAAAAGTTGTGCAAGAATGATGAAATTTGGGATCTCTTAGTTACCGAAAAAAAATTGCTTTTTCTTTTTAATAACGAAAATTTAGTTACTATATTAGGCAAACTTTAGATATTTTACAAAGCAATAAGCGTAAACATGTTTTGAAAATTTTTATAATACAGAAGCAAAGATAATTTTTGTTAAACATGAATTTTTCAGATTTTACAGAAGAAGTATATAAAGAGGCGTAGATTAATTTAAATAATCTAAGACTAATAAATGAATCCAGAATTTTAGGAGTGTTTTAAGAAAAATTAAAACTACGTTTGACAAAATTTTAAGTGGTGATTTTTGCAGTATTAACATCTTTAAATTCAGCCGTACGGTATTTTACATGAATGCAGTATGGTAAAAGTTCATTATGAAACAGTGTGCTCCGGTTCGTATAACATTGCTGTTAACGCAGCCATATTTAGCTGTGGCAACAAAGTAGATATACTGTTACACTTGAGATAACGTTAATGCATATTGCAATGCTTATTAAAATTCATAAAATTTATTGGAATAAACGTCATAATTACGTACGTAATATCCATAGCGACGTAATCGGTTGTAAGGAAATCGTTGGTTAGGAACAGCGCAGCGTGCGGGTTGTTTACAACGGCATTTTTATAGTGACTTATGTAATCAAGGTATAAATCTACTGTTTACTTTTCTAGCAGAAATTCAATTAAATCAATTATTTTAAAAAAAACTTTGGTCATATTTTCTAGCCTCATTTCTTTTCAATGTGAAAATGAATAATTTATCCTTTTGATGCGTGTAATCACAGCACATTTGTGTTTTGTTGAATCAAATGTTATTTGTTTTGAAGGTTTATATGATATTAGTGTAATATTTGTTTTAAATTGTTTACTGAAGGTTCTTTAAATTATTTGGACTGTCGTCAATGCTCGGTTGAAAGGTATTCCCCGGTGCGGTGATCCTGCACAGGGAGAGGCGGTGGCACGCGGGTCGGACCCGCCTGTTTGATGTTCCCAGGCGATAGTCGCTATCTCCTGCAAACACCTCCTTGTTTGAGCCGCAGCCGACACAAGTTTACTAAAAGTATTGTACACATAAATTGATATGTACCGCTTATAACATAGAGTTAAAAATTGTTATTGTTCAACGTTCTGGTATGTCTGCCAGTTTCTATTTAGGATATCACAAACTATGGTATCGTTAGGCCGACACGCGACGCTGACTTATCTATAGAAAATTTCAAGTGAAGTCGCGCGTCACTTACTGTTTGAGTATCGACAAGTGTCACTGTTGAAACACGTCATTTTGATATAACAAAAGGTATTTTTTTTTATTAAGTAAATCAGCAGACATTCAGACTTTTGTTGCTGACAATTATCTGTTAACGTTCATAGTATTTTGGGTGATATTATAATCACCTTATGCGATAAAATCTTAATCACACAAAATATGGTTTAAAAAATTCTAGAGAAGTTTCAAACATATGCCCCTGTAAGAAATACTGTTCCTACCTCTGAGCGGGTGCACCTCAATACCAGTTCTTACCATTTGACCACATACAACGAAGAGCAGCTCGAATCGCCGACGATCAAGTTATTTCTAACCGCCTTAACCCACTGGCCTTGCGGAGAGATGATGCATCTCTCTGTGTTCTTTTTAAAATGCATCTTGGGGAGTACTACTAGAAGTTGTTCGGAATAATTTCTGCCATTGCACCTAACTTGCACCAACGCAGTACTCGACATAATGCCAAAATCCATCCTCAACACGTGGATGACCAGCGATCTTCTATTGTGCGTTTTAAGTGCAACTTAGTTACGTTATGTGTACTGTTCGCTCGTTTGCCCACTTTCTCTATAAAAAAAAACATTCGAGGAGAAAACATTGACTAGGCTCACTATTTATTCCTTACTGAACGACACATAGTCACAAAATTTTAAACAAATTAATAAAATTCTCACTGACATATGCTTTAAAAATGAATACGAAATTTCTCTTCTATGTTCTCATATACAATATATATTTGTTTCAAAATTGTTTACAGAAGTTTTCGCTTAAACCTAACTATCAACGTAATAAATAAATAAACTAAATATCTAATAAAAGTAACTACACCGAGAACATCGACTAAATGTATGTAAACTGCGTTCCTGGTAATTAAACAGACAATTGCTGGTGCGCGGGGCACCTGCAGGCTCCAGTGCATTCCTGGCCACATTCGCAAGGCCGCGCAATAGGTCACAAGGCCGACCCGCTAGACGCACGCGCAGGGACCAAGGACCTTCGGTTCACCTGCCCGTAGCCTTACATTCTAAATCGCAACGTTTTATCTGTCCGTTTTAAAAGATAAAAAATATCGTATACGTTGTTAATGTGTTTGGCCTCGCTAGAGACAGTAATTAAATAGATTTACCATTGTTTCCAATAAGATTTATGTAGTCAATATCGAGTAAAAATATTTGTCTGCTGGTCGTTGGAGTAGTTAGTTGTGTGACGTTCGCGTTAGAGTTAAGGTAGTTAGTAAAGCTAAGGCGGGACCGACTTATGTGCATAATATATATTTTTAGTAACATTGCAATTTTAGAATTGTTACTAAAATTTTAGCTTATTGAGAAGAGAATCTCTTTTCTTCTCTCGAGCTCTTTAGAATTTGTCTGTAGTGGTAAATAATATCTCAAACCACAACAACTGGATGGTAGTTAAGATATATATACAGCAGAACATTGCGATCGTTACCTTGAGACCTAAGCAATTGTCTTGCTACTCCATTGAATTAAATAGCTATATCGATTTTTGTACCGGAACCCTGTAATATCTGAACATTACAAATTGAAAGTCGAAAAAGATGCTGCGATGATGACCATTAAAGAAATTTTTCTACAGTTGTTATATACCAAGTTTAAAGCGGTAGTAGCTTGTAAAGGTCTTAAAAATTTGCACCAAAAATGCAATAAATTAATTATCCGTTTTTAAGTTCTCTAATAGTAGAAATTATTTAATAAAACAACTTAAGCATTAAATAGGTAATGGGAATAAGAACATAGAAACTTTACTTTATCAGCAAAAAGAACAAAGTCTATGATTAAACTTTTTAAAACGATTTCTTATCGTTACAAACACGCAAATAGAACATGGAACAATAGCTGATAATTAAATAGTATTTATACATTAAACGTTATAGTAGTATATAACGGAAAAATACAGAATTCCTATTTTTTACAGGTCTTTCAACTCTTTCCGATAAAAATAACTTAAAATTTTAAATAACGGCATCACTTCTTTTAATATTTGTCGTGGTTTTTTAAACACATTTTATTTTAATTTTATAGAATTATAATAAATTAAAACTTACATATTCAGAAACAAAGCTATAGGTAATATTTTAAAAACATTTTATGAACAAATGAAAGGAAATGTGTAGTGCGAGTTTGTTATAGTTGGCACTTATTTGTTAAAGGTTTCCCGTCCATAAACTCAAGAAACGACAGAATTAGTGCAGACAATTCGAAACGCCGCGACGAGCCCGCCGTTGCAAATCTTTAAGGGCAAACTCTTATTGATATTGACAATATTTGTTATTAACAATAAGTTTACTATTTTTGAATAGCTCGACCATCAAATTTTATAGACCACAAACTCTTATACAAAAACACCGATCCCTATCAAGAATGATTATCAGAGCTATTGTTGAAATCCTTTTTAAATAGAGAAGATAATTTGGTGATACCACTGATTTGGGATTGTATTATCATCATCATCAACAGCCTTTATTGCATCACTACTGGATATAAACCCTCGCCAATTTTTGGCACAAAATGCGCTTCCGCTTCTTTTTACATCCATCCACCTATTATTAATGAAATTAAATCTAGTACCGCACATACCAATAAGAAGAATTTAAGACATAAATCACGTTCTGCGAAGATTGGCTACAGCACACAATTTTAAAAAATCTGCAGATACCGGAGTATATAGATGAAGACTATGACGTCAAGACATGTCACCTATCTTCACAAACACTTATAATTCCCATTCTGTTTTATAATATTTTAGATCACAAAAACTACCTTGTTTTAATAAATAATAATTGCTTTTAAGTTTTTCTCAGGTCTATCTGTATGTTAAAGTTGTAGTTGGGTTCTTGTTTATTTTAACGGAGTTTTAGAAATATACTCAGAAGAAATTTAAATGAATTTTTAAACAATAAAAGTAAAAAATGGTTATAAAAAGATTGTTTATATCCGAAATAAACAAGATTTTTAAAAAGAAATAGTAGAGTGAATATTTTTCTGGTATATACTACTTTAATTTACTGATTATTTGATAAACGCTTCCGCTGGCTGTTCATTAATCTATTCCCATTCTTAGCGGGCTGCGCGCGGTCTAAATCTGGCGACATCCGCGTCTTTGCCGCCGCATTTCAGTTCCGAATGCTCTTTTTGCTTATTCCTTTAAAGTGGGTACTTTTCACATTAGGTTTTAAATGTTTAATAAATATTTAAAATATTTTTTCTAAAATATATCACATCATGATCCCGTAGTAACAATATAAACTATTATACTAGATTTAGAAAAAATAAGTAATAGTAGCGTAACGGCGACAAATTCCAAATGTTTTTTTCGTAGTGTTCAAACGTATCTGTTTCTCTTTGAAAAGCGCTGTAGCTATTATAATTACTATAGTAACAATCTAATGTGACTACCACAACATGCAAGTATATCATCCTTATTGACCCCTCATTGTATTTTTGCTTATTAGTAAGCGCATCCCTCTAGTGTTTGCTGGAAAATAAATTTTTCTACGGTTAGTTTATGGGCTAGATATAATATCTGGCTCATAAAGTATAGTATTCTTACTAACTATAGTTTAATAACTAAGACGATGATGTATACAAATTAAATCTTTGAAAGGAATATTATGAGATTTCAATCGGTAAGCATTTGGCGTATCACTTGCATTCCTTGCGGCAATAAAATATTTTGAACAAGATTTCCAAGGGTTAAATTAATAAATATTCTATATTTATAACTATATAAAAATGTTACTCCAGCAACTTTGTATTGATGCTATCTCAAAGCTGCGGTAGGCCACGGACAATAACATTAAAAATTTTCCCGTCGGCTACCGGATCAAAAATAGCTTGCATCTTGTTGACTGAATAGTAACTATAAATGAATCGGAGCTACACATATAGTGTCGCGTCAATTATGAATAATAAAATATATCAGTTCAATACATCATTTTTTTTTGTATGGCTTCTACTGCTATGCGCAATAATTTCGCCAATGTCTATTAATTGTGAGAATACACACAAGGGATAGAAAATTGTTCGGTATAAAAGTGAAATTATGCTAATATGAAAGAGAATCCAGAACTTTGGCGACGATTTTCTATTCGTAAAACGAAAGACAACACAAACATATAGCACGTAGTACAGTAAATGGTGTAAAAAACATTATCAAAGAATATTTTCGTCCGTGTCAAATGAACGCCATTTTCGAACTCCATATCAGTTCATATTAAAAATAATCTACATTATTGATGAAATGTCAATGTGCCCGAGAAAACATTAGTTTATCCGTAATGACGTCCGTAGACTGTACTAATTTTCACCATACTCCGAAACTGAATAGATAAATAGTTTTCTGCAATTATTTTTTTTAGTTTTTATCTTCAAACCGGTCAAGTGATTTCATGTCGGAAATATTTATTACTTGACTTTATTCCCAGTAACGCGTTTTATAAGGGAATCTCGGGTCAGGGGTTATCTTGCCGAAAGTCGCAACGGGTGATCAAAGGAAGTGTTGTTATATGACTGTAAGTAGCGTGTATCACGCCAGGGTATGACAGGACATTGCCGAATTAATCACAATTAGTTACAAAAAGTCACTGATCTTTAGTGATGCAATATATTCCGATTTCCATTAGTACAAAAAAGATAAATCAGTGAGTTTGTAAAGTTTAGCGTAAAAGGCGACGATGGAATGTTAAATAATAATGTTCCGGTAACGGCCGGGAAGTTATAATATAAGTTTATTATTTTTACTACATTATGCATAAACTTTATATGTAATTGAAGAGATCATTCAATCAATTAACAATAAAAGAAAAGAATGAAAAGGGAGTAAAGCTGTTACTATATAATAGAATAGATTCATTATTTCCTAGATATATTATCTGGTTTGATCTCATCTGGTCAGATCACAAACTTGGCTTTGTACTTTATTATTTGTAAAGTTTTTTAAGAAATGAATTAACAATGTGTACAGTTTAGTTGTTAATAATTATTTTGTTTCGTTCATTAAATATCAAGTTCATTTAATATAGGTGGTTCATTTTGTACAGGATTTTTGTAGTTATATCTATTAGTTTGCCCAGAAATATTCCTATCATTTAGATCTGATATTTCTATTGCGAAAGCAATTTATTTCATCCCTGAAACATTTATGGTGTGAACATAATTAAGCAACGTTCATGAGATATTCAACATAAATACAGACGATAAACATCAATCTGTTACGGCAGAACGGAGCTGAAAATGGGCAGTATGGATACCTAAGTGGGTCAAGTGGTAATAAAGTAAATTAAGAATGAAAGTATGGATTTTTATTATTAAGTTGGATTAAAATATCGTGATAATACTAGGTAAAGAAATTGAAACACAGAAACTACACAAACAAAAAAAAACAATAATTTTCCTTATGTAACTTACATAAAGTTTGTAATAGGAAATTGATAAAAGAGTGATACAAATTATTTCTGTTTCCTGCAATTTTTATATTTAGTAGCTCGTACTATTACAGGTAATAAAATATTATATTTAAATATACTTTTAAGAATTATAGAATCTTCTTCTTCTTCTACTTAACCCTGCTCTCCATTACTTCAGGTTGGTCGACAGGTTTAGGAATTTATGCCTATTTTAAGTCACATGGAACAATTGCTTTACACTGGTTATAAGAATCCACTCTCTAACTATCGATTATCTGGTTTACTCCATCCAACTGTATTTAACAACTTCAGTCAATTTACAAAAGAAAATAGAGACTGGAGAAAAGCAAGTTTAGTAAAAGTGAAGACGATTTCCGTCCGTAAATGAGTGGAAGGACCTAACCATTATTAAAGTATTATTAAAGCGTTTCACATTTGTAACATCAATAGCAGTCAGCAGGGGAGCAATGGCGAGCGACTTTCCCATGCCGCCTACGTTATAAACGCATAATTACATATACTATTGCGCCGTTCCAATCTTGCATTGTTGGATTTAATGTCTCTTCTAAATCAGAATACAGTATGTCATGTGTGTTCGTCCTATTGTCGTTCTCGGTTCTCACGCACTAACTAAATTGCTCCCACGTAAGTTCTTATATTACAGAGACTCGTCCGAGTGTGCAAAGAAATTTCCCTACTCTAGTAAATTGTTGGTCACATGGAAAAGCGTTGCGTTGATAATCTTAACTTAAAAGTATGAATTAGTTTATTTAAGTTAGTGTTGTAGTCAAGTTCTAAATGAAATAAAATACAACAAAAGACTGTGTAGCAAAAATAAATAAAGTACTTCAATACTTAGGTTACATATAGAGAAGTTCAATACTTGACGGAAAAAATTTTGATGTACCATTATACAAATAATTATACTTTTAAATTAATAGTTCATCATAAATATTTTTTTGCATTTACAGCTTTTCTGATTTATAACGTGATAGAGAAAACGAGAAAAGAACAGAATAAAAACAATGAAATAGGCAAGACCAGAAGAGATGAAAAGATACGATAACGGAAGAAAATGAAGCTTAATGCATACCAAATAATAATGCCAAACGTAACACCAATGTACAAATAAGAAATCAACTCAAAAGCGCAGCTTGTTTTTGTTTTATTTAAATAATGTTAAAATATAATAGTATTGCTAATGACATGTTATCGATTCGTGTCACAAGTATAACTTAGTACAAGAAATTGAAACAAAATTTAAATTTATTGTTTATTAGTAAACGATATTAATATAATAAAAAATATTACGAAATTATACAAACATTGCGCGTAATTGCTTATGGATGTGTACTTATTTTCCCCACAATAATAAAAAGTTACATTTCGATATTAAATTATGGAAAGAAAACTCGTTTTCGACGATAAATTTTTATAAAACGTGTCAAAATCACAAAACCCGTCCTGGACGCTTGAATGGAGTGTTGCATTTCCCAGGCCGATTTCCGCGCACGCGTCGCCTCCCATCCTTGGGTTGAGATGAGACGAAGCAGGTGCGTAATGTGCATTGGCATTCAACACGCACACCACTTACGACTTTTTCTCGTTTCCTGTCCGAACGGACGCTATGTGGATGCGAAGCCCGAGATGAACATCGCGTTATATGCGACAAAAACATCAGACAGCTGCAATGCTGAAAGATCAATTCTGGAATTCATAGAACATAAGGACTTGTTGGATATTCTTAAGGATAAATGTTTTTTCGATTCAGACCTAAAACATGTTAGTTCTCCCTTTTCAATAAACTATTAACTTTTGCTAATGACACCTGTTAATGTTATAAAATATTGGGAGAATACCTTAAATACAATATAAGGCAAGAATATTCTGTTCCGTTTCTCTTGCTTTATATAATTTTATAAGGTTTATATTCAACTTCAGCATGATCTTTGCTGTGGCTTTTAAGATGGAAATTATTCTGAAAAAGCGCAGCACATTTTCTTCTTATCAACCCCTAGGTCAAACGTGACGAGGGCGGTAATTACACAATTTTAGGGAGTTCCTTAGATCAGCAGTGATCGTGAATAGACGAACATAAATAGAATGAGAAATGGGAAAGTTACGTGATCATATAACACCTGAATAAATTAGAACTGTACAAAAATATCAATTTAACTGTCATTCATTTACGATTATTTCGATTATAAATCTATCTCTCCACAATACTTCAATTGATTTCATATAACATGAAATCGGTTGTGTTTTACGGTTAAGTAATCATTTAAATAAAAAGGAATACTAGTTAGCCTTGATTTATTGAATAATATTCATGTTTTGTGTGACCATCTTTTCTTTGACTATTAAAGTTTATAATTTTCTGATTTCTTTACAAATCTAACATTAATTTAAAATGAATCGCATGGCTAAATTCAAGGAATTAAAAAAAAATATAATGCGCCGTTGCAGAATAACTTAAAAAACTTTCTTTACAATAGTTTTAAATTGAAAATTGTCAAACTGCTTGAAAGTTTAAATGTAAGAGCAGTTGCTTTTATTGCTGCAGTCTTCGCGAATTGCAATTGTTCTGTAAACAAATAATGTCAAAAAACGGTACGCTATTAGAAACGTGATATAGTGGCATTGCGGTATTGTAATGTTGGCGTTTCGTATTTACTTTCTTTGGTAAGAGAACTCCCACGATTTCCTATATCGGAAGCTTTCACCGTCAGATAAGAACATATTAACAATAACGGTGTGTACTCAATGAAAGTTTCCAGTTTTAATTGGCATTTGAATATGTTATTACTTATCAACATGATATTTGATTTTTGACCTTACAATTACATGATTTTTTATACCTACAAATTTAAATATTCTTTTTTAATTTAAAAGTAGTTGTACAAACAAAGAAAAAATTACAAAAAGTCTTACCTGACTCTAAAGACTATTGACTTATTTGCGACCGCCGACAGTAAGAGACTGTCGGCCGACGCACGAAGAGCTAGACAGAGACAAAAAGTGCAGTTATCTAAGTATATAAAATTTCACATATAACATGCCCCGTGGTTTCTTAAATTACTGAAATAAAAGAGGTATTTTTCGACATAAAACCCGCATGCGTCACATTTCTTATCCGACATATTTATGTGACCACCATAGTAATTATTAAAACGCTCTGTTAATTATTTGTAAATGTTTTTACTTATAA
>DWLS01001536.1:0-21316 GCA_018246255.1 Pachliopta kotzebuea | reverse complement strand
ACTTCAAACATTTAATGAAATATTATTAATGTTTAGACTAAAAATGAATACTTGAATGTATATATGTAAGTAAAAGGAACAAAAACAAGTTTGCAAATGTATAGAAGCGTATGTATTAAATAATCTATACATAAGAGTAATAATACGAAATTACCTCTTCGGCATTAAACAGAATTGGATATGATTGAGGCTAGACTTCGTGTGGCGACATAATTTCATATCAGATTTGTTTATTACAATATATTTTCTTAATACGTGAAATGAAGATCAAAGGCAAGATAATTATTTATTGGAATTTGTCGAAACATGAGATGAAAATTGTTAAACAGAATTTCGTTCGCCAATTACTTTGAAATTAAAATATATTGGATAACGTAATGTTGACATTATTTATATCATACATGTTATAGGCTTTTTTATTAAATATTGTTTAGTTTTTAAATCTATATAATCTACTAAGAGACGTAAAAATAATGATAGTAAAATGTAAACAAACAGAAGCATTTCTGCTTCTTCTTATAAAACTGCTTGCGATCATAATACGAGATGAATAAGCAATTGAAATAATCCGAACAAGAAGACAAGTCAGTAGATTGCGAAGATCCTAAGTATAGAACTTACTTGTAGATGCAAGAACTAAGTTACTCGCCTCCATGCTTGTCAGCTAACGAGCCGAGTTGTACGATATTTAATGTCTTCACCGTTACCGACTTATTGAGTTTCTCCGTTTTGTTCTTTGATTCATTAAATATATAATATAATGAGTAAAAGAAAAGAAATGTTATGTAATAATAAATAAATATAATGAAAATAAAGATAATAATAGTGAAAAATGTACATGCGGGGAACTTGGACTGAGAAGCGATGCCTGAAAGGAAAGTAATGAAATATGGATGTATAAAAAAGAGTGACAGATGGAAAATGTAGAATGGAAAAAGACATAAGCTAGGGAGAAGAAAAGATAAAACGAGAATACAATGAAAAGCAAACAAGGACTCTTACCCAAACCATGAAGAGGGAATGCAATTTAAAAACCAATGACCTGCAATGAACATACCTTTTATATTAAAAACACTGCAAAAGTATATCATTTTAGAAAATTTAACTCACAGTATGAATGCTAAATTTAAACTTTATAAAAAGACTTGTTAGCCTGATAAAGTTCCTAACAACAGAATATTTAAGTTTATTTTATATACTAAAATATATTAAGTGTACTTTACCAACATTGCATTTAAGAATTTCGGGGCGAAGTTAACATAAATTTAATTAAAAAACATATTTCGCAAGTCTCCGAGGGAGAGATAGTAATTAGTCAAGAGAAGGACAACTGTCGGCAAACTGCAGTCTAGGAGGAACACAAGTCTAGTTTTAAGCGAGGGCACTTTAAATTAATTAACCAAAAAGGAAATAGTGCTCTGTAATAGCGCTGTGAAAAGTCGCCAATTAACTGCATGCCAGAAGTAGCGCAGTGCGAACCACTAGTACTGGCTTAAGAGAAAATGCCGGCACTTTAATTACTTGAATACAATAATTTTTTTTTTCAAGGCCTTTTTTTAATTATATTTATCATAAATATTGCTACAGATTATTACAGGTTTATTAAATTGGTAAATAGCACAAAACTACGACTAAAGACTTGAGAAAATTAATAGGACAAGACCTTAACTTCGCAGAAGACATATTTCAGTATACCTTGTTCTTCTTTTAATGAACATGTTACTATGATGCCGATATTACTAGTAAATTACTGCTGTACAGTCTATTATATTTTCCACGACATCTCTAACGTATTCTCTTCTCATTCTAAGAGAATATGAATTTAATGAGTGATCAAGAAAATCGTATTTTAGTTATATTAAAAACTTCCGAGAAACATAATACTGAAAAAGTTACCTTTGGTAGAAAGATTTACAAAAAGTTTTTTAAAAAAAGGATTCCAAGATCCGTTGACACTATATTCATGTCTTAGTATTTGTGAGTATGAAGTGATTGGATATACTAAAGCTTTACATCATTAGACCTGATGTAATAAGAATTTATTAATGAACCTTTCACAATATCCTTCTCATAAAACAAATTGAGTTAGACGCTTCCTATGGCTTAGAGAATTAAGCCGGAAGTTAATTACACGCTAGCTGGATCTTTATGTGACGTAGTGACCGGATTGCTAACTAAGCAGTGCAGCTTTGTATTAAATGCACGGGCTTCTTTAAATTCATGTACTCATGTCTAACATATATAAAATTTATTAACAAAGTAAGCTTACTTTATTAAACTTGCTTTGGAAACTTGTTCGGGGGTGCAATGGGTCCCACACTAGAACGCAACAGACTCAATCTAACCTCACCTGCAGGCGGTACACCCTCCTAATCAACAAGCAAGTCTCTGGCTACTATCAAACCCGCATTGGGACAGTATGGTGGGAAACGGCCCAAATCTGTCCACTATTGGGGGAGGTCTATCGGCTGGTCATAATGTATACTTTTTACTGGTTATAGCTCTCTTGCCGAAGATCGTCTAAATAAATAGCACTGCAACACACATTATTGTGTGCCGGTTTGAAGAGCGTTGTAGTTAGTGAAATTACTGGGGTAACGAGACTTAATATTTTATGTTTAAGAAGAGTGTAATATAATTCAGTGTATATTATTCTAACTAGTTATAAGCAAGTGTATCACTTACCATCACGTGAAGTTTTCGATTTAAAAAAAAACTAAATATGTAATTTTGGAACTGCTAATGATTATAGCACTCGAAAGATCTATCAAAAAAGTTTAATTCTTTAAAGCTATATCTGATTCTTCTCATCCAAGTGCATAAAGCCTCCTTTGTGTCAATCTATATGTTTATCAAAGTTGAGTTTTTCGTCCGCACGTATGACAAATTTCTTTAAACAATATTATTAATATGTATTTTGAAATCCATTGTATATTTTCATTGTATTATTCGTACAAATATCATAAAGGAGTAATAAAATAAACTTAACAGAGCAACATAAGCACGCGTTAGGTACAAAGTAAACAGTTTTAGAAATAGTCGCTCGGAGCGCGCGGTTGTTTGAACCAAGTGAAATACAGTTGTGTAAACATACTTATTTTGTATCTTATTACAACATTTAAGTTTTTTACTATATAGCCGTTACTACGTTGGTTGGTTTGTCTGATTTTTCTAATGATAAACATCCTGCTAGTACTATATTAACTGTTAAAATTGCAGCCCTTATTTAAGTCAAACAACCGCTGCTACATTCTAGGTAAACTAATTACACAAATAACTAGAATAAACAAATGTTACCTTCTCGTGTCGTGGTAGTAAATAAATATGCTTAACATCAGAGAATAAAATGAAATATCTTAAAGAAAAAAACACGATGTGTAACAACCTAATTAACGTCATCTTGTCATTGGCGAAAGTTTGACCATATGGCTTATGTCATATTACTAATCGCCGTTTCTTTGATAAAACTACGAACTTTACTGTTGATATGTTGATTAATTGGAAAAAAGTTATTTCCCCTGTCTCTGTGCCCAAACCGTGTAATCGAATGCAGTATAAACATGTCAGCAGTATTTTTGTTTTCCTTTCGAGTTTGTTCAGGGTACATGGGACCGCATTCGTCATCCTGCCGCAGCGACCTATATCATGTTTCCTTCGATTAGAAATAAAACAAAGGGTACGATGAGTCAGTGGAAAAACCCATGACAGGCATACAATGAACTCTTTGAAATTTCTGAACTCAATATGGTATTTTTATTTGTTCATAATAGCAACAACAGACAATATTTTTTTGTTTGTAATGCTATTTATTGTTCTACATTTCCACTTCTTTTTACGTCTATATCACAGGAGATAATTACGTATAAACCGCTCCACCTATTTCTATTACTAAACACTAATATTAAGCACTATTGTATTTCAATTTGAAGATAGTTACTACCTAATGAAATTACTAGGGTAATGTAATGTTATTTAAAATCTTGTCTCAAAGTGCAGTACATATCATCATAACAAGTATAACGTTATTAAACAATCTCATCGTTTTATCAAGTAAAAGAAAATTAAACATTACTTAATACATATTTTAAAACGTATTATTTTGAAGCAAATGTAAAAATGAGGATGTTATGTTAATCGATCACTTGCCTTATTGTTAGTATAAATGTTTCAGTGTAAAGGAACGACAGTTCATTGAACCACCACGTCTGAATTGAGTTTCCGTAATCTAAAATGCTGACTAGACAGCAATCCTCTACTTTATGTCTAGACAAATTCGGTGGCGGTTTTCTTTATTGTCTAAGTTTACACAAAAACAATATTTTCTTTATTAAAAGAATCGTTTTTTTTTACAGATGCATCAAGTAACATTTCTTAATATATAATCTATTATCTCTATCTTAATGTATATAGTATATACATTTCCGTGTATAAATGTTTTATGGTAGAAGATACTATATAAATTAATTATCTATTATCTCATCTATCTATAATATTATCTCAATTTTCATCTATAAAACTAAATTACGAAGTTAAATTGTATCTAATTTCAATTCACACTCGCTCTCTACAATTATCCATTTTCCCAAATGACCATATCCGTTTTTATACGTTTTTTTAAAGCTTAATGGGTACGTTATCTTTACGATTACATTCGTACGTTTGTTCAAACAACAGACCGTTGCGTCTAAATTTCAGAGCAAACTCTCGCGAATTTTAGTGTCTGATGAATTTTTAAGCCAACAAAATTGTTATGGTTGCTTTTAAGCGGCGGAAAAATTTACAGCGAAATGTTTAACTGCGTTCCTGTTGATGATCCCTCAACAGGTGGACGAAATTTTATGTAAACATAATTAAAATGCACTTTGTAAATGAAACAAATGACTTCTCTTAACAATGGGAATATACTAAGTAAATATACTAAGTACCTTATATAGTTGTTCAGTCTGTATTTTATACTTAACCTTTATGTATTATATTCTTTCTTCACGTATCATTGAAAAGTAATAGTGTTAATCAACACTTAAATTGTGTTAATATACAATGTAATGGTTTGATAATTAAACTGCTTTTGGCTTTTCGGGCATTTGAATTGAATGTTAATTAACAGTGTTACAATACTGGGAAACCACATGAATTTCATGTTCATACGTATCACTAATTAATTACTATATAACAAATAATTCATGTAAAATATATTTAAACCTGTTTTCTAATACCTGAATTTGCAGTATATGTAGACTAAATAAAATTAGTATACAAGAATCAAATGATTACTTACTGTTATGATGTCGACGATATTGATGATGGTTTAAAAATACAGATCATGTTATAAATAAGCCACTGCTTCTTTATATAAGCTTATCAGTCTCTGTTTCTCAAAATAAACGTGCATTTTATCGTGGACATAAAAGGCATTTATGGAAGAAAGGAATTCATCTAATGGAGACGCCATTGAGTGGTGCTCCATTTTTATCTTCTTATCGGACTTTTACATTTAAATGTTATTCCAAAAGCTCAAGAACGTTAAATAAGCTCTGCGGATGAAAACAATTATGTTAATTGTACACTAATGTATTTGAATATGCAAGATGAAGAATTAGGGTCGAAATTTTTTAGCATACCTCTTAAATAAATTAAGAATATTGTTTATTGTCCTAAACAGAGATGATACAACATAAACAGATTTTATTTATATTACAATATAATAATAATATATTTATTGCTTTGTAGGCGACAAGCGGAGCAGAGCCTCAGGTTGCTGTGCTGTGCGAAGCTGGCTCAACTTACCACCCGCAGTATATGTCCGCTGCTGGAAGATGGACACCCGACCTGACCACTAAGCCCCACAACTGCCTGAAAGACAAAATGGAGATTTTGGACTATTGCAAGAAGGTGAAATAATTTTTTTTACACATACACAATGCCTGGCATTACCCTCTCTAGTGTAATATAGTAGTTCTTTGTATATATGCATAATAACAAGGATGCTATTTTGAGCTCCTTAAGACACTAACATATACAAGTTTCACAGAAATATTGGCTTCGGTAGGATCTTCTTTAACGAGCTTTTGCCTGAATTACCAATTTCTAAAATAATATTTGTAAAGCATCATTGAAATAGGTGTTCATGAAATGTTTGGATATTTCGAATAATGTTGAAAACGCTGGCTTGGTGAGTGGTCCTCTAATAATAATTTATCATGCCAATAGAGCGTTTCATTAATAACATTTCTGTTTACTTGCTTGTCGACTCGTCGGCTTTATGTTGGCGTTAATCCATTAATCAAATCTGAATCGGTTTCAACGTTATCCGCGTCAAATTAGCAATTAGCAGTCATAACGAATACTAAACGTGGCCTTACTGTTGAACGACATTCATATTATACCGGACCACCTGGATAAATATTTAAATCAAATTAATTGTAGATGTCAATATCACATGATTTTAAGTGACAATGACGCTGTGAAAGGTGAAACGTATTCGCCAAGAACCCAACGACAACATAGCAATGCTATAATGGCAGCCGTTTCCCAATATGACTAATACCAAAGTCAAGAACGTGAGTCTCTGGGAAGGAATCAAGGGTTACATGTTACAAGATCTGCCTACAGGGACTTTAAAATGTTTAATAACATTTATTTTATTTGTGTTTAAGGTTTACCCTAGCCACGACATCACTAACATCGTCGAAGCTTCACACTACGTTAAAGTTAGCAACTGGTGCAAACTGGGGTCCGGTAATGCTGCAAAGTGCAAAGTGACTCGTTGGGTCAAGCCTTTCCGCTGTCTTGGTATGATATTCATTATTTAACTTAAATTAATTTTGTAGTCAATATTTAAATGAATTTTAAAAATGGTTAAACGAAAAAAGTCTCGAAGATACAGATCTTCATTTGTGGTATTTTTATTTTTAAATGCAGGTTGGTAAAGTTAGACTCCTTATCTACAAAGACTCTTTGTCGGCAGAAGGTCCATTCCAATCAGACGCGCTGTTGGTTCCCGAAAGTTGCCTCTTCGATCATATCCACAACCAGAGCCGTTGCTGGCAGTTCGCTCGTTGGAACGCCACCGCTGGACGCGCCTGCGCACAACGTGGTCTTAGGCTCAGGACCTTCGCTATGCTTCTGCCATGCGGAATCAGCCTGTTCTCTGGCGTAGAGTTTGTTTGCTGCCCAAAACATTTTAAAGGTAACCTTATGAGCTTGAGTAATTTAACATGTATCAAACATAAACCCCAATCAATTTTTTAAAACAGAGCTATCCAAAAATGTTTATTACTAGGAACATTGAACTAATTTTTATTTTAGACATTGTTAATCGAATAACATATATTTTCCAGAAAACGTGAAAATGCATAAGCCAATGGATGTCGGAGTACCAGTAAGCCCAGGCGGTGAAGAAATGCTGGCCGCTTCCGCTGCTATGGATGAACGTGATGATGACCTTTTGGATGATGAAGATGGACTTGCCGATGACGATGATGATAGTCTCAACCTGAGTGACGACGACGATGATGACGATGCTGATGACGGTGAGTTTGGTGAGCGAAATAATACTTAAAAATCTAGACAAAAGAATGTTGAGTAAAAGTGATATATTTAATTGAACACATATAATTTTTTAGATATGGATGAGGACGAAGACGCAGATCTGTCCCGGGACGATGACGCAGAAGACGACGATTATACCGATGGTGATGATAACGCTTGGCCCCGCCCCGAGACTTCTTCACCATCATCGACCACTAGCACAACTACTACTACCACAACTACTTCTACTACAGTTGTAAGTGAAATAAGTTAATTAAATATTTATCTGACTACTATTTTAGAAGAAATATGCTTTACTTTCTAACATAAACATAACATGTCTTAATTATTTTTGGCAAATTATGTATATACATATTACACAAACCAAAGTAGTCAGACGAAAATTATTCACATCTCAATAAAACAAAACTCTATATGTCTACTAATGATTATTTATATTTGACAGGCTTCCACGGCTACCTCTGACCCTTACTTTTCGCACTTCGACCCACGAACCGAGCACCAGAGCTACAAGGATGCCCAACAGCGACTTGAAGAAACTCACCGCGAAAAGGTATCCAAAGTCAAATTCTACTGATTTTTTGGAAGTTTTAGCTTTTACCTCTCGGATTTTGGTCTTGTATGTAAGAGAACTGTATATACTGTATAACAAAATATAATTTTCTGTTCAGATCACGAAGGTAATGAAGGAATGGTCGGAACTCGAAGAGCGCTACCAGCAGATGATGAGCACGGATCCCGCAGCCGCGCAGACTTTCCGCCAACGCATGACCGCCAAGTTCCAAGCCAACATTCAGGTGAACCCCACTGTCACCGTGCACCGCACAATTTAACTACAACAATAAAATACTATGACTACACATAACCTATGTTACTAATTATTAAACTGCATCTGTGAGTTATAATTCAAGGTCACGTTATGGGGTTAGTTCAGTGGCAGGTTTTTTAATTTCGTCTGGTTAGCTACTACTTTCATATTGTAAATCTGTGAACTTAATAAAGTGAGATTCATTCATTCAGTATCATGTAATTATTTATTTTAACGTTTTTGGTTACTTCCTCTTTCAGTCCCTGGAAGAAGAAGGTGTGGCAGAGCGCCGTCGTCTGGCCGCCCTGCACCAGCAACGCGTCTTGGCTCACCTGGCTCAGCGTCGCCGCACCGCCCTCGCGTGCTACACCCGCTCTCTCCGAGATACTCCACCCAATGTACGAATAACCATACTGTCTAAGCTTACTACTATTAGTATATGGTAATCATCATAATGAATTTTAGAATTTTAATTAATTATGGTCTCCGGCAAATCTGAAAAGTCCAGATTACTTTAATTAAAAGAACATGTGATTCAGCTCAATAAGTTAGGAATAACTATTCCTAACTTGCGCTGAATCACGCAAAATTAATAGGATTCTTAAATAAAGAAGTTCCTAATATAAAAATTGTATCCAGGCGCATCGCGTCCAGAAATGCCTTCAGCGGTTGGTCCGTGCGCTTGCTGCTGAACGGAGCGGGGCGCTGGCCGCCTGGCGCCGTGCTGCTGCTGCTGGAAGGGAAGCCGCTGCCGCCGAACGTGCCTCTGCTGCCGACCGACTTCAGGTAAGTTACTCTATTACCATTATAAATACATCATAATAAGTTAAAGAAGCATTAACAGTGCCAGATAGGTTGCGTTGGCGTTCTCTTATCTTTTTATTAATAAGCGATTATTTCTTGTATTCATTTACTTTAAAGAAGGTTAAAAAAGATTGACCCTATTCATAGATCATATATAAATACAAGTGTTATTACTTATGGCAAAGTTTAATTAATATTTGAAACGCACATATCAGGATGCCGACCGTGCCCTGCAGCGTGCGCTGTCTTCGCTCCGTCGCCGGCCCCACCTCTACGCGAGCATCGGTACTGCTATTGAAGATTATGTACAGGTTAACAATCAACGTCCCTATTATTTTATCACATAACACTATAATAATGTCACACAAACACAAATCCTTGCATAGTCAAAATTTCATATATGTTTATAATTAAATAATCATAGATAACTCCCCCATAAAAGTTAAATGTGTAAAATAAGCTGTGTTTCCCAGTCGATGCAATCCAAGGACGATATGGCCGTGTCCCTGATGTCGATGACCCCTGAAGCTGAGGAGCTCTTGCTGGACCGCATCGAGGCCGAAGTGCAACGCGAGCAGGCCGCTCGGGAACAACTCAGCGTAAAACGGGACCAGCGTGTACGCCAGCGCCAGGACATCCAGAATGAACGAGCCAAGGTTAGTATTGCATTAAGAGAATGCTATACTACTAAAATATTCAAAGGATATGTTGAACATTTATTATGTAAAACGTTATTTTATATGAAAGAAACTAGATTACTTCTTACCGAACAAGAATTTATATAACTTTTATTGATTTACGGTTGATAATAATAAATAAGTAGAATACTTTAATACTACTTAAAATCAGTAAAATTTAATCCTACGAATTTTGTTCAAATTGTAAACATATTGAGATAAGAGTTTAGTAAACTGATAAGACTCCTACTTAAGACGAACTTGCTGGCAATTCCAAAATGGAAAAATAAATCCATAATCTATTATTCTTCTAGACATCAAACGGCGTAAAGGAAAGCGACGAGATTGATGATGAAGCTAACGAGGTAAACGAAACTGAGGAGACAACAGTAGCACCATCTACACCGAGTGCCGCACCATCTTCGTCCGCTTCCCCGGCCACCTCTGTCTCGCCCGCCTCTATCCGCGAATCCACCACCCGTATGGTGTACACTCAGGAAACTACTACCACTGTAAGTAATATGACTTTTAACTTCTTTTTCTTCATTGTCTTTCTATGGAAATTCTGGCCCATTTTGATTTACTTCGATGTGTGGGTTAAACTTCACTACATTCTTCAGTATAATTTGATATTCATGCGTCAGTGGCAGTTTCAGTTTTGTGCAATTGAAATAATTTTATTTTTAACGAATCAGGAATTTCTAACGAGCACGGTGACCGAGGCACCGGAGACCGAGACCGAGACCGGCGAGATTGGCGAAACTTCTAGCCGACGATCAACTAGCGAGGTATGTAGAACTGGTAACAAAATTAAATCTTAAGAAGAAATATGTTCTTATGATACAATTTGAATCTAAGTTCTTAAGGTCATATAATATTTTAACGTGTCCAGCAGAACGCAATCCTTCAGTATCTAAGTCTAATAACAGGAGACTGCTGTTTTATTCTTTTAGGTTTTTGAAGTAATGAATTGTGAAATTACTACGGTAAAATGAGTTAGTATCTAGTGAATCTATTCAGCGTATCATATAAGATAACTAAAAAGGAACAACTCTAGACAAATTGTGACAGATTTTTTAGATACAATACTGGATAACTTAACGTTTAAAGGTTTATTACTACTTAAATTTTTTATTTGATTATTTTGAATTAAAATCAAAATTTACATTCTCAGACGGAGGGCGAGGGTCTGCGAGCCGCACTGGAGCAAGCTGAGGAGCGCGCCCCACCGCCACCAGCACATGCTCTCAAACATGAACTGCAACACACACAGCCTGTAACTATACACAACATTTCAGTTTCCTTTACACAATGCTATTCTCCTTTAAATATCTAATATAAAATATATAAGTAATTTTTTTTGGCTCATGACAAAGTATTACATTATATATGAATGGCATTGAAGCTATGATTCTCATATTAGAGAAGGCTCCAAGTCCAAGTAATGCCAGCATTAAGAGATTTAATTTAAATATAAAATTCAACTATATTTTATTGTTTGCCGTTATAAAACGATTTGTACGGTCTAAAAATTGTCGATTCTTTTATATTTAAAGTTTCTATCAATTTGTTGTTTTTTGCCAATTGGATTACAATAATTGTAATAATCAAGCTGCAAATTTTGTTATTTTCTTTGTTTTGGAATTGTAAGCTAGCTAATTGTGTATAATATGTATTGTTTTTGATTATTTTTTTCGTTCTGCGTCTTGGGGCTGTATCTTTACGATTTATCCACTTCAGGGCTACACGGTGCGTGGCTCCCCCAGCGGTGGAGGCTCTGGTGCTCTGTACCCGGCGCTGTGCGTGGGCGGCGCCGCCCTGGCCGCGGCCGCAGCCGTCGCACTTGCAGTTGCCCGCCGCCGCGACCGCGCACCAGCTGCACAGGGCTTCGTTCAGGTAACTCACAGATTTATCATCATTGCAATTATATATAGTAAACCGGTAAAATAACATAAAACATTCAGTAATAAACTATTGAGTTATTTTCCGTTGATCATATAAACTACCGTTTAATTATGATCCGATATGTAAAGAGCACACTATACCACCATGAATATTTACGTAAAATACAAATAAATTTGTTAAAACCTTGCAATAGAAATGAAACGTAAATCATTTGTATGGAGGTTCCCTATTCTTGAAGCGCTCATGGGTAGTGTAGTAAGTCTACTATATAATATGAGAATAGCCATCACAAGCAATTTTTTTTTCTAATTTTAGGTAGAGCAAACTGGCGCTGTTGCCCCCACTCCTGAGGAGCGGCATGTTGCCAACATGCAGATCAACGGCTACGAAAATCCAACCTACAAATACTTCGAAGTGAAGGAGTAAATTCTACCACACCCTGACTCACCCACCGGACTCTTTTCACTTTCTCTTTATAAAAAAAATATTAATTTAACTTTAAACTAAGTCGCTTTTTTAGAAAGCTTAATTATCGTTGGATTTATTTTTAACTGAAAATTACAAACATGATCGCGCCTATTATATATGTTTTTGTTTAATAATTATGTTACTTTTGTTGTCAGTGTAGATATGAGATCTGTTTCGTGATGTGTGTCAGAGTCCCCGTAGTGTCCCTTCATAGTTTGATGCCCCGCGTACTTTATCCCCTAAAATTAATTCTTTATGGAATGAATGTGTGTGTAAACTCTCTTACTAATACTTCCCATCTATAGTCCGGTGGTGGGGCATTAGCGATAAATTCTTATTAAAAGCTTTGTGTGATTAGTCAACGTACATATATGTTGCGATACTTGCAATCTGTCGTAAAATACATAAGGATTAGTGGTGATATGATTTTGTTTTAAGTTTTGTTGTTTTATGTTTGCACCAATACTTTTGTTTTATTTCTAAGGTTAGGACTAAGTTTTCGTCTAGTGTCCTAGATGTCGTAAGTGTCACCATGTAGTTTTTTGTATTAAGTTTTCGAGGCCGCGGCTCAAGTGATAATGCCCAATGTATGTCTTTCTCTTTTTAGCTTCTATCGTTTATATTGAACACTTAAGTCATTTCAAATTGATCTCAACTTCAGCGTCTGTTTAAGTATTTTAGTTAAGTGTATCTCTTGCACGACGGGCACTGGGCGTTGTCCCTTGGGCGAGTGGAACAAACGTCCATTGTACGCTGTGTATATAAGCTCCGCGTACGTTTTCGAACCTAAATTCTTCTTACCTTTAATGCCCGCTTTACTTTTCTAACTTAGGTAGATCATAACGTGAATTCTATGTAATAAAATGCGAAAATATATTTTAATAATTATTGTGTACTTAGCAAAGGGACGGGCGGCAAAGCCGGCGCGGGTGAACCCTCTATACTCCGGTCTTTTTCTAGTCAATGTGGTTCTAGATACAATTTTTAGTTTAAATGCGCGATCATGGATATATTTATGGGGTGTGGTTTAATTTTTCCTTTTAAACTTCTTACTATTTTTGACCTCTGTTCGCCCGCGGGACAATACTCATAGTTCCCACACATAAAACGCCGTGTACTCAAAGTGTGCTTCGACGATCGTCAACTAATGCATTTTGAACCTGCGGCACGTAGAAACGGTTGCCGGAGTGGTAACATCTAGTCACAAATGGTGAAAGAGTGTCGCAGCTGTGTCTCGCCGTCGCGCACACTTTGGGCATGCGTCGAAGCGAGACGGTAAGCTTAGTGAGTGTACGTACGATTATGTATAAGTAGATGTACAAAAAGTAAATCATTATATAGATGTTTTAGCGTCAGATACATAGATATAAAGCAAAATATTATTATATATCGCATTCGTCCGTTTAAAATAAGGGCTTGCGCTCGTGTCTAATCCCACGTACCACACTTAATGTTACGCCGTAGTTAAGATGTAATTCTGCCTCAGTATTATATACATTTAAGCTTATTTGTTACATAAGCCAATTTATATACACTTATTCTATTTGTTTACGGGCGTAGCGGCGCTGCTACGTGAAGTAAGTCATATCAGAAGCGTCACGGCGCTTTTACTTGCTCCTGTTCCGAAGCGGGATAAATAATTGTAACTATCGGGAGAAAGCAGATGGCACTGTAACAAACAATGTAAAAACTGTCAGCATTCAAAGATAGGTGGCGTTGTAATCAAATTGTTTAAGGAACAGTTTGTTTTAAAATAACAGATGGCGCTGTTTGCAATTATTTAACCACGCATCGAAAAGGCGTAAGCGCTCGCCCGTGGCTTGTACGGCATTTACATAAGTCTACTCACTGTGTATAACGTAAGTTTAATCCTGCATAAATTAACCGCTGTGTATTTTTAATAATGATTCTATTTAACTACAAGCCGATCATTTATTTTTTTAACAAAACTGTTTGCTCAAAATCAATCTGTCTATTGTCGGCATTGATATTTTCAATGTCCGGATTACATTTCGAATGTAAAATGATTATTGTCGTATTTCAATATTTATCGATGTTCGTAGTGATACCCTGGATTATGTGAATCCCATTTCAATGATACATGTATTTTAAGGACATATAAATGGTTTGAGATTTTTTTGTGTTCACTGTGCTGCATTTCATTGTGAGTTCGAAGTTCAAATTGAATCAATAAATAGAAACTTAAAAATCGGCGTTTTTATTGGCGCTTTGCGCTACTTGCTCCTTACTACAATATTATTCATAAGTTTTTGCAGAATAATCAAAAGAAAATAATTTTTTTTTTACTAAAAAGGGGTCATAATACCTTGAAAAAGTATCGTTTAAAACATTATTAAAGCTTGTAGCACAAATTTAAACTTTTATGGGGGATTTTTGACGCGGGGCTGCGTTCTGAATATTCCGAACGTTATTAGACAAAAGTTTAGTTTGAAAGAATAATATTTTGTCATAAAGTGAAAATATTCATTTATAATGGAGGAAAGTGATGTTGAACAATTCAGGGATTTGCAAAAAGAATATCTTGAGTTTTTAGAAGATGAATAAGACCAAATATTAAGTATGGAACGTGTTAAAAAATTATAACAGAAAAGTCGAAACGTTTAATAGTTAATGTAAATGATTTGAGAAGAAAAAATCCAGCACCTGCAAAAACTTCTTAGAAAACGCTTTTGGAGAGCAAATTGCATTTCAAAAAGCTCAAAAAAACATGTCAAAAACAGACTAGGCTGTATGGGCAGTGGTTCTTTGACTTTCCCATAAGGGGATAAATTTTAAAGATCAGTCAATCAATAAAATTTTTACTTAAAAGTATAATTTGATACCAATGACCATATAAAAACTATGATTGTTTCTACCTTTTTTACAAAATGTCAATAACTTTCCATTGGATTTCGCTTTGTAATAAAACTATAATACCGGTGTTTTTTTTTTCTCTTAACAAAATTCTGTACCTAAATACTTATATGTTTAAATATAAAAATAACAAAATGTAAGCGTTTCAATTCCAACCCTATTACATGGATATTTAAAATAAAACATAATTACTTAATTTGATTTGTGTTCATTCACACCAGTCTTTCTATTTAAATCAGTTCGCGACGCGCTCTGTGCAGAAAAGAAGTGTCATCAAATTCAGGTACTTTCTTTTGCGTTATTAATTGTACTGAGAATTATATTACACAGATTATATTACAAAAACGAACACGAGTTTTATTTTTACAAACATTAACCATATAAATAATTTTATTAACCATATATATATATAAATAATTTTACGGAATAAGACATGTAAACACTTATAATATTTATTGTTATGTACTTTAAAGATATAAGCGTTATATTATAACGTAATTATATAATTGTATATTGATAATTTTTCCATATTAGGAAACCAATGCATTTCAGGCAACAGATTTTTATAGCACGTAGCTGATAAGTACTAAACCTTGACAGAGGTATAAAAATTTAGCATGAGCTACAAGAAGTAAGTGCCTAGTTCCTTAAATACATCCATCTCTAAATTGCCAATTTCCTCAACAAATATAAAAAATATTCTTTCCTTGTCTCAATAATGTGATAGAAATACACATCTTTAATACACTAAATATATTTGATTTTAGTCTTATCTAGATTAGTGTATATTAATAACATGTTAAAATATTCAGAGCTATGCACAAGTCGTAAGAACGTACCATTTAACAAACAAGTAACGACTTTGTTTACATTACAAATGTTCTGGCAATATTCATTTCATATATTTATTTCTATCCCTCTAATTTAAATTGATCTAATTAAATTAATAGTACAAATAATATATGGTTTTTCTTTCGACTAACGAATTATTGTGTACAAACACGTTTAAAAAACAATAAAAGTACCATCTAGTGTGATATCTAACTACTTCTTTAAGAGAAAAAATAGTTATTACTACAAACTACTTACAAAGTTCCTGGATAACATAAGAATAATTTTAATAAATTAATGAACGACATTATTATCAGTAATATTAATAGAACAAGTTTTATCTAAAAAATTAATGTTTGTTTCGTAACATTTTTACATAAATTGTGTTCAGCGCCATCTTTTGTAAAACTTTGTCAATACTATAAAATGAGTAGCAACGACGTAAATTCTTTTTAATACATCTGAAGAATGATAGATGGCAGCACCAAGAAATTACTTGTGTTCATATGTTTCACATTTCGTTTTCATTTAGGTTGATCAATTTGTAAAACTACGTCCGTCTGGTAATGGTACGTGGGAGTCATTTATAGAATCAACATTGGCTCTCTTTAGTCAGTCGCTAGCGATCTCATTTTAAAAGTTACTTTACATTTATGATACGATTTAACTTGTTCTCTTAATTACAATGAAAATTATATCAAATCTGAGTAAACAGAAAGATCAAAATTTAAAAACACATTTTACGTCTCTGTTGAAAGTTTTTGCGCTTTCTACAAATCTTGTATTTTTTGTTGGAAAGAGACACATAGAAGTTGACCTGCAGAAATTAAAAAAATAAACGATAATGAGCTATACACTCAAAGTATTGATTTTGCTTTTTTAATACCTAAATTGTTTCTAATACAGTTATTCTTTGGAAGTTAGAAATTTATTAATAATATTTTATTTAGTACGCGTAAAAACAAAATGAACACTGATATAATGAACACTAGTGATATTACCATTTCTTTTATTTGTATTTTACGTGGATTCGTTATAGCTTTAAGACTTTAAACTAAATACCGCTTTTTGTTATGACGATGGTTATTCCGTGTCTGCACGCCACTTTTTATCTCTAGAGGTTTGTGAGGCTAACTAGATTATTTATCGTCCGGCTGGCTAGTATATTGCTAAAGGCTAGCGTGTCAAATTATGTATAAAAAAATTAAAGATTTGTGTAGCGAAACTGTAAATTAACGTTCATAAATAAATTTTATTAATTTACTCGCAATATTATAATTACAGATATAAAATAGGTTCCAATTGCGGTTACACCAAACATGCCAAAATATCAGTTTGTCCTTTTAATATCCAATATATGATTATGATACAATATTGTCTAAACGATGAAAAAACTAAAACATAACAAAATATTATAACGGTTTATTATACAGGTCTTTATTTTAATTGGAGCTTGACCTTTAGTCACGCTATTGGTGGTCAAACCATTTTCAAACTACGAGCATATTAGGGTACTATTTAGAAGTTTTTGTTTTAAAACTTGATTTATAATGTCTCTCTTAACTACTTCCAGATCTTTTTCTTTTAAATGTTATGTAAATTATACTAGTTTTTAAGTACTTAATTATGACGATATGTAGATTGATTTATTTTTATTTTAAATCTTTATTGTATTATCTAAAACTAGGTAGAAGGCGAGCTTAATGTCTATGGACATTCTTTTTCAGTCCAACCAGCGGATATTTAGTGGTAGGTGAACAATTACTTTTACGTAAACTAGATGTATATTAAAGAATATAAATAAATATGTAATATACACGTGTGATACTACTCTTGAGTGTTTAGATAATATTTCCAAGCCTTTCCCCTAAAAACTTTATTGTTTGGAGCTTATTTGGTGTGCAAGGAGTTCCACAGTCGTGCTGTCTAAACCGTAAAAGATTTTCTAGAGGAATACTTACAAAGGAGAGATTCGATTATTTAAAATTAAAAAGAGAAAGCGTAATATTCTAAAATGTTGTCTTTTATAAATATTAATCCGAAAGCGTTATTCACAGATGTAGTTTGAAAATATATCCCATATAGATGTCGAAAAGTTGTTTTAGCTTATTTAGAAAATATTTGTCCAAATCGTTACAACATATCTTCATAATCAATAATTGGCATATAATAGGATTGCACAAGCAGTATTTTGTTATAAGTAGAGCAAATGTAGGCGGTACAACGATCATGAAGAAGATAAATCAATACTATAACTAAGAATCCATCAGCAGACTATGGTTTCTGATCTATGTAGAAAACAGAAAGAGGTCTATGTTGTGATAAACGAAAAGCGACTAAGAATTATCTAAATCGTCCCTCATTCTTGTAATACCTATATATATGTATTGCCTACTACTTAGCTAAGTAGACGAATATACACAAAGAAACAGTTGTGGCGCTTGTTGAATTTAGTAACGCTTTTAATGTAAATAACCATAGTATACTTCTTGCCACCCTCTCCCAATTTTGATTTAGTCCTGCTGCTTTGGAATGGTTCTCTTCTTATTTTTACGAGCTTCAGCTGTCTGTGTGTCTAATAAATGAATATATAAATAGTTAATGATGGAGATGATGATGAATGAACGAATAAATGAAAAAATTATAAATAAATTGCAGAAAATAAACTACAGTAACAAATTGTAATACAAATATATGAACGATGAAAGGACAGGCGGACGAATGTATCAATGAATCATTAATTGAATGAATAAAGAAATAAATATTTTCGTACATTCCATAATTAACAATTAAGGGCATAACATTTTTATATAAATAACTGGCAGTAAACCCACGCAGATTACATTTTGCGTCAATAACTACCACGTGTCTAACACATAGCTTCGTATGTGTTGAAGTTGTTTTAGCGATTTATTTGTGTAAAGATATCAAACGAACGGACAGAGGTTAGCATTTTGATTGATACTCATAGTGCGGTGCCGGCACTTGTTTAATCGGAGATCGTTAATAACATAATCAATTTAGCCGGGCCCCCGGCCGACGGCGCGGCTTTTTGTCGCCCGCCACGTTTCTTACCGGAACAAGCCCGCGCCCGCATCTGCTCACTTCGGACATTTTTTTCTGTATCCATGCATTTTAATGCTCACTAATACAACATGTTTACTGTCAGTTAGTAACGTACTCCCCTGATTACTTATTTATTTATTTTATTTTATTGCATTCTCTCTTCGTGGTTTGGGTAAGAATCCTTGTTTGCTTTTCATTGTATTCTCGTTTTATCTTTTCCCTAGCTCATGTCTTCCATTCTACATTTTCCATGTGTCTCTCTTTTCTATATATCCATATTTCTTCATTCTTTTTTCAGGCATCGTTCAAGTTCGCCGCGTTTACATTTATGACTATTTTTATCTTTATTTACGTAATATTTCTTTATTACCTTGATTACTTAGTTTACTGAATAATACATTATGAAAATTTCTTATGAAAGACCATTACAACAAATCATCAGAATTAACTTGGTTCGAATAAGACGTATTATATAAACAACTTAATTATATTATCTGTAACATACAATCAAAACTTAATTGACAAATAAGTTCAACAGTATCCACATGCAAATCACGATTCCGCAAATCTGGTTGTTTCTCCCAAAAAAAAATCAAACATATATTATTTAATTATTTCATGAATAATTTATTTGAGCTTTTTAACATACGTCAATGTTTCTTTATTTTCTTCTCCTTATTAATAACGAAGGTTATTTGTAATGAAAAATCAAATTTGCTGCAAACAAAGAATGTATAAATTATTGGAAGAAAATAATGTCTTCATATAACCATCTTTATGTTTATCATCAACAACATAGTTACTACATTGCTAACGTTTACCGTTATGCTGTTCGAACATATTGCTTATGAGTAGCTTCTGAGTGTTGTTGGTGAAGAGTTTTAAGTTGAACTACCTTTATTTATTATTGCAGATCCTCTGGTTTTAAATGGTAATACTAATTATTAAATTTATGGTAAATCCAGCGAAAACGGTACAATATTTTTTCTTTGTTCCTTTTCGATCAATTAACTTTCCGGTAGAAAAACCAGATCACAAACGATTTAACCGTTACACGCGCTAATGTAAACTGTCTCCGTAGCTAAACACTTGCTTTGTAATATGACGGCCCTGGTTTGAACTTGGTGCGACGTTTCAGAATTTGGGTGGTGATAAAGTTTTTCGATCCCTCACCAATCATCTTTTTGTGGTAGTTCTGCAGCCCTAACGTTATTACTGTGTTCCCAAAACAAGAAATGACATTGATATAGATCAAATTGAGATCAAGAGTGTGGGGGTGAAGGGTAAGGGGGTATAAGGGGTCTCATACAACAACACACAGGGCCCTAGCCAACCTCACCTGCTCACGATGCACCCTGATAATCAACAAACAAGGTTTTAGCTCCTCATCAACCCGCATTGGGCCAGCGTGGTGAGAGACGTCCCAAATCCTATCACTATTGGAGAAGGGCTATATTCAGTAGTGGACGTCGATCGACTGAAGGCGAGATCAAGAGTCAACTCATCATAAATAAATAAACGTAAAAACAATATAAATTTAATAGAAAATTCTGCCTTGTTTGGTTTCTCGAATGTACACTAATAATTATGATGATATCAAAACGTATGGTAATAAACCAGAAACAATCGTAAAGGAGTTTATTAATTTACTGGTTACGAATCATAGCAATGGGACATCAGCAATCAGTGGGATGACGTTAAAAATCATTATTCAATATACGTTCACACAGCCGGCCTATTTAGGTTACACATATAAATACTGTTTTAAACACTAGTGTCATCACAGCTCTGTTCTATACCAAGTATTCTTCCAATTGAATTTATTTACATCGAAATTAATTCACCACCATTGTAAAGTGCTGAGTTAAATCTGAGTATGGATAATTTAAAAAGATATTTTATACAGAGATATAAAAAGAGTCACTGGGAGCCATTGGATCTAAGCAGCACAAGACAGTATTTTGTGGAATACTTTACAAGAGACCTATAACCAGCAGTGGACGTCTATCCGTTTAAATGATTATGAAGATGATAGGTAATTTTATTGGCCAATGTTTATCGAATACAGGTACATCATAGTTTTTTCAAAATTCATCGATTTTTCACTTTTTTTAACTTGATAAAGTACACAACGAAGTATGTCCAAAAAAATTAAAAATGTAAACTCCAGAGAACTGTAAAAAGAGATAGATTTTGCATCCGTTGTATAACTTTTAAAATTTTCTTTGTTTTAATTTGTTAAATTGTGATATATACAACATTTCTCTGGCTTTGTCAGTAACTCCTTTACTGTTCAGGCAGCACGACTCTGGAACTCCTCGCCTGATGATAT
>DWLS01001535.1:0-21336 GCA_018246255.1 Pachliopta kotzebuea | reverse complement strand
CACAGGCGTAGTACAAATTAGATCCAGCGCGGCGGAGGCTTGAAAAAAAAAAAACTCCGTCAGCATGTGCTCTCACCGGCGTTTGTTTGAACATCATTAGTTTTTGTGTCGTGAGTAGGAAAAAAAAACATAGACACAAACGCAAGTGCATCACGTGTCCCGGCTCCCACACTCCACAAAGAGAGCTATGTGAAACTGCGTTCGCGACGTTACAAAAACTATCATATTTTCTGTACGTTAACAAAACTGCTAATTAGCTATTACCGTCTTTATGGTTTACGGAACAAGGTTTATTTTATTATGTATCGCTTTACTAATGTAACGAGCGCGGCGTAATTACGAAATAAAAATATACACTGTATGGAAAAACCAACATGGTTTTGTCTACGTTATCGAAAACGTCTCTCGGATGCCTTAATTAGAGTTATTAAGTATAAGTTATAAGTGTTACTTATTTAAATAGCAGTTACCACTTTCAGATTAATAAAATAGAAAGAAAGAAAGTATAATTATATCGATGAATAATTAGTTTTGTTCCAGACTAATTTAATTTAAATATTTCTGTTGGCCCGTCTGTCATATTTTACGGTAGTATAGTGTGTACTATATACTGGTAGATATTTTGGCACGAATGTGATAAGACAGTCACATGACAACTGTCTTAAACTATTAAATTCAATTTAAAAGTGGATCAGCTTCAGAAACGTCTTAAGTGTCCCTCGAAATATTTCTTTAATTAATTTAAACAAGAGGTCGGCTACCACATCACATATTTGTATGTGTAATAAATGAAATTATTTGAGTAACGATGTATGTAGAGACTATTGGGTCACATTGACAGACAAGTTAAACCCCTCACTCTTCATCTTCTAAGAGGCCCGGGAACATGTAACGTGAACAACCTTCCTCATGAATATGTAATAGATATCTATTACCATTCATTATAAGCCTCGATCCGTCATAATCCGATAGGAAAGTGGTGTAGTGTGGGGCATGTTGTGGTGTAAGCGATGTTGACATGGTAATCGCAACCCATCCATTGATTACGAGTCCCATGTAATTATAAAACGTCCATAGTCTTTATCATATTATTATCATACTTCTTCCTTACTGCTTCACAATAAAACGGTATGATTAAATTTAACCATTGTTCAGTTATATATTCTGAATATTTACAAAATTTGAGAAATAACAACAGAAATATTTCTATATGTAAACAAATGTATTTTGCTTGTTCCAGTTTAAATTTTAGAAATATTAATGCTACCACTATTGAAACTTTACTATATTTATATCCATAATCGAAGTATCGTAAATGGCTATCGACAATAGTACTACGAATATAAACACTGTAGTTATAATATTACCGATAAAGACCATACATTTTGTGTTTTAACATAAAATATCGTTTTAATACGTAATTGAAAATAATATCCGGCAAACAGCGTAAAGCTGTCATCGCTCCATGTTTTTAAAATATTTACCAACTTGTATCACATTTATCAACAGATAACTTGTCAATATCAGCAAAAGTCATATAGCGATGAAATGAAATTGTTGTATAATATCTAAGTCATTTAACTGAAATCTCGCCATAATATTTCATCATTACAACATATGGACGTCCACCGCTGGACATAGGTCTCTTGTAAAACGTACCACAAAATAAGATCTTGTGCTGCATACGTATTATTACATTATTTAAAAACTATATTTGCACGTATATAATAATATTTTGAATTAAATTGTGGTTAGATTTGGATCCAATTACTCCCAGCGGCTCTCGCCATAGTCCATTTTAAATATACTGAATAAGGTTTAAAATACCTGTAAGTTAGACGATACGTACAGCCTAAAAAGAAACTTATTTTTTTGTTTCCTACCAAAAGTTTAAATATGGTTTAGATATGAAATTTTATACTCCTAACATAAGCACAAATTACCCACGCTTCATGCTTTATTGTTGCCTCAAAAAAATATTTATGTCCTTTTAAATCTTTCTCTATATCGGATTTTACCGGAACCGTTTCAACATTTAAGCATGAAGATATAATAGTTGACTTCTTTCGTATTAACATGGATTTTAATAATATAACTTAGAATCTATTATAATTGATAAGTTTATTAGATCACTTGAAATTAGTTGAAATCAATCAGAGCTAAGCACTTGATGTATGCTACCATATAAATCACTAGTGACGTCATTCCAGCAGTACTTCGCACTTAGCAAGAATCGTATCAATAGCGCTTATTGTTTCGAGTCTGACGCGTCGAGGCTTCATTGTCCGGTGGTGTGTTTGGATGCTAAACAATATCATCGGCTCACCAAGTGGATGTGATCGAAGAAGTCTTCGTATCGGGGAAGAATCGCGTTTCATAACTTCTTTACCGTTCATTTGATTCTTCATTTTTTTTTTATTATTGTATGGGTCATATACGGTATCACATCTAAACAAACAAATTTTTTGTTTAAAATTTGTTTTACTTATTTTAATAGTTATTTAAAAAAATAGTTTCCTATAACGAAATTAGATTATTTTTTGCAGTTATAGAAATAAAGATGCTATTTGTAGCTAATTTTGAAGCATATGCCTCATAAAAGTTAGTTGAATTATAAATGTTAAAAAAAACCCACAAAAGGTTACATGTGAATACATATGAATAGTTACATGTGATATATTGACGAGGGATAAATTGTCTTTTATAATAAACCGTTTGAAATGTATAGTTATCTGAACAGCAAAGAACTGGGCTCATCAATAATAAACAAAAATTTTCCACTTCGGAGTCAACGAGCGAAAAAATAACGCGCGTCGCAACCTGTTTTCTTGTCCGTCCTTTTCGTTGAATTCTCCCCGTTGCGTGGGTGTGGATAGGGGGAGTTTGACGTCAGCCCCTCCTCTACCCAATCCCCCTAGCCCCTAAAAATAGACATGGAGGCCCGGGAGCCCCTCAATGAATACCCCCCCTCCCTCCCTACTAAGATATGGAAGATACCTTTTGTTATTACTTTATAAATGAATGATCTTTTAGTATTTATGATATAGTAATTGATTCATGATTTTTAAACTTACGGCCTTTTATACACAAACTAAATGCACATAACAATGTGTGATTATCGTCGCCCACACATTTGTAATAAGGTTGAAATTATTTTTGCGTTATCCAGTTTAGAATATTGAAAGTTTCGAGTGTTATTGCTGTCATTCAAACAGCAATTGATCGATTGAAATCTACGTTCAATTCGAGATGTAGTTTCTAATGACAATATTGTTGCGGTTACATACTTATTGAAATAAAGAAAACTTTCCTTATAAATTAGACATACTTCAGTAATTTTTTTTTTATTTATTTTTACATTATGTAACTCCTTAAGGTAAAGATACAGAAGGCAGACTTAATGTCATAGAAGCGTTTTCTGCAGAAAGTGACAAAAGAAAAAAGAAAATCGAAGAATACAAATAAATATTAATATATATGTACACATACATAAAAGTTTTATATATAATAATATAGTAATAACGACGGACACGAGTTATAAAGCTTCTTTTAAAAAAGATCGAAGCAATGTGTATCTAAGTATATTCTTATTAACTTTTTATTACTGGGTGGCATATTATTTATATATTCAGTTAATCAATCGCTTGATAATGTTGTTTTTGTTAAATAATGGATCAACCAACAAATTACTGTAAGGTTATATAGAGAACGCAAGTCTACTGCTAGTAAAATGGTAATTTAACGATTGTTTAGGTACTCTCACGCAAACAAAAGGGAGTGTAAGTAACGTTGTATCTTTATGGTTGTATTAATCATTATCACTATGAGAATTGAACATGGTTGTTGGTAATTGTTAAAATCTGCAAAAAGTTTATATGCTACTAGAGGTAGTTCTCTTTGCCGGAGACTGTCTAGGTACACCACAGCAGCTCCTATCCACCGCCAAATAGTAATGTGGAAACAGTACTGAGTTTTGGTTTGAAGGGTGCTGTATGCTAGTGAAACTATTACTTTAACAAAACTTAACTATCGTATCGTCGTCACTAACCATCAGGTGAACGCCATGCTTGACTCCGTCACCTGGTCGGATAAAAAAATATATACACTTTTTGTTAATTTAATATTTTTGACGTAGTGACACATCAAAATTTTTCATAAAGTCATGTCGTGTTAATTAAGTAGACATATTACATAATGGAAATTTTTATTATGAAAATATGATATAACAATATTCATATATTTCATGCCCCATGGAGTAAAGACACATTTGCTTGTTAAACTATTCGGTATCGGATTTTTAGTTTTTATTTAAACTAACAACAAATTTATCTAGTATTTCATACTTAAAGAAATCGATTTTTAAAATATCTATTAATTTGGTATTTGGTGCGTAAATATGGTCTGTCTGGTTTAAAAATAAAGCACGAAAAGTTGCTCAACATTCAATCAAGTCTACCGAGGTTGCGCGGTTAGATTTCACCTTAACTTCAATGCCTTCAGCTTGATGTATTATTATATAAATGTCATTAAAATAATTTTAATCAAGGTTTAAGCTTTTAACTCAATATGGTCATCAGCTCAATATTTTTCCAAGGTAAATCTGGTAACGTATACCATTTATATATAAACGAATCTGTTTGCCACTCCATTTAGTAGTAAAAATTCAAATGCAGCTATAATTTTCATGAAATGACGTGTAGTGACTACTTTATGCATTGCAATTTTGCTTTGAGGTATCAAAACTTTAAGTAAAAGTGAGAAAGAACTATAAATTTTAAAGTAGTTTCTACCAGACTGAGGATGGTGTCTATTGATTTTGGCAAGCTGACGCATCTATTGTTTGTAGGGGGGTCGAAGCGGTACCCTTACTTTGCGGTTGCGTAGCCAGTGAAAGGTACACGGCGGATACAGTGATATGCGGGTTTAAAGAGGGTATACACCATAACACTATCCAGTAGGTATTACTTTGATACCCTTTACAATTTACGAACAACAAAAAATCCTATTTAATTTAAACTTTTCGTCTATATTGAAGATTAATTTGTAAGTATAACATACCACCATCTATTCCGTTAAACCCACAGCGCTTTACGCCTTTCCGTACAAACAGACACTTATCTTGTTATCAGAGTACTGATACGGACGAACAATACTTGCGGCTGATAACCTTATCGCCCTTCTCCACAGTGTGCCGTTACAAAACTAGAGGTCCGCAAGTGATGAGCGAATAACACTCATTCACTTATCACCATGTATCATCATCATTATTAGGCAAAATCGCAATGAATTATCCTAAATGAAAAATAAATTAATTACGATTTTTTCTCTTCATAAATTTTTAAGTTTTACACTAATTACGTTTAATGCTTACATTCAAAATAATTACATAATATTTTTTTAATTATAGACAAGCAGAATAATTAATACATGTAAAGGTTTTCATAAAAATGTAGTAATTTCATAGTAATATATAGTTTTTCGTTTACGCATAGTTGATTTGCTCCTACCTTTGAATTTATTAGTATGAACAGCTTGTATATTTAAACAAAATTGTGCTAATATTAGTATCGGAAATTTCTTCGTACGAATCTGTAAATTCTAATGTATTTTTAAGGTGGCTCTGGTAACCTGTTACTTAAAATATTTTAATTAAATTATGTCGAGTATATGTTTTAAAGAAGAAAGGTAATTTTATCTGGTCATTGCGTACATTGTCGTCCAGGAATGCAGTATTCTTCGTCGTTATTACTCAGAATTACGTCGCAGACAGGCTGGGGGACGTGTGTGTGTGCGCGCCCTCAATGAGCCGGCGTGGTATCGACGCGACGTGGAGCGGGGACCGCGCCCGACGGGCCCGGGGACTACGCCTTGCCTGGGGCCGACCTTGGCCGTGACTCCCCCGCTACTCCCCCCTCGGACCCCTCACCCCACCCGGCTCTGCTCACCCCTGGAGACGCGCACCAACTCAAATTGATTTTCGTCCCCGCCTCACCCGAGCGAAGCAGTGGCAGGAATGCCTTTCACACGTTCGTGTTATACTGATAAGGGAGATGCCCGTCTGCTTGTTGTTCACCGTAACTATTAAACGCTTCTAAAAATATGACTTCTTATAAAACTTATGTTCATTCATAAATCTGCCAAAAAAAATATTTTCGGTATACAATTGTAATGTTTTGTGGAAAGTATACTATTGTAGTACAACCATAGATACACACAACAAAAGAACGCACGACTTGTACCCTCCTTACGTTCCCCTAGTCGTATTCATGATTTTTACTTACAACCAATATTTTAAAATTATACAATACCAGTCCTATCTTTCTGGGCTTTCTCTGTTATTCTGTATAACTTGAAAAATTATACAGTCACGGATGTTTTTGTGCGTTAAAACGTTGGCAGAGTGTAAAAGCATGTAAATTTCCTTTGGAACGATATACTTGCCACTCGTCGATTTGAATAGCGCGAGTACACATCATCAATCATCGCAGTCCGCTTATTTTCGACGTGCGTTATGCACGTTGGACTTAACCGTACTAAATGGTAAATTAATGATCTATACCAAACTTCTAATAATATTCTTATCACAATATAACAGTAAATTACGTCCGTACAACGGCGTTGTAAATCCGTAATCATTTAAAAATGTCACATAAATCTGGTCTTTGAAAGTTATTGTGTGACTAGCAAATATCATTGATTACTTTCCTTAATGGGTTATCTTTAACGAATTACAATAAAACAACTTTACCAACACTTTCATTCATTTTTAAGGTATAATCCTCTAGAATGGTTTCATTGAATGTAGTCTACGTTAAATATCCGCACTGTGAATGTGCTCTCGGAACTTTTTCATTCATCCTTTTGCATTGTTATTCGCTTTGAACGGGAACCCGGGTTTTTAGATGGCTTCAGAAGATATTTAGGTTAAATAAAACTTTGATTTATACATGTTTGAGTTACGGATCGCCTTTTTAATGCTAAATTGTTACCCATTGGAAATGAAGCTTACGGAATAATGCAAGTAACACTAAAATGTTTCATCAAAGTTATTTGCATTTTAGTTGCAATTCAGTGTCAATTGCGAATTATGGTAAATTTACACTTATTGCTTTCATTTTAACATGAATATACATTATTGAGGATAAGTTATGAATTGTAGCTAAAGAGAACGATCACGAACGAAATGTTTCGTTATATCACAGCAAAGCCAAGGCGATACGAATTTCGCAAAAATATTGCATTGTTCGTTTTTTATGAATACTATATATTTTTCACTAGGCAACACTCGGGGAATAAGAATATAATATACATAGTTGCATTGTCTCCTTAGTATAAAGTATATATAAACCGCCTAGATTTGGAATGTTTCTGTATCTCATGTTCAGCGATATTTATTAAGTTATCTTTTAACATTTTCTACTTAATCATAATTTGAGGAATATTAATATTCTGAATTTACTAAACTTTTAACGAACAATGTATAAACACGATACATAATAAGAGATCTTTTTCCACTCCAACAGAATTGCGACGTAGGAAACTCGCTAGGTGTTCAAACAAAAATAGATGGAAACGTATCTTTGTTGGAGGCCGCCGAGAATAAATTTTGAAACTAATAATAACCGGGAGGCGTGCCTTGTCTCGCTACAACTCTTCAGTGTACTCCTGCCGCGGCCATTTTGTATTTGAGTTTGTATCACGTGGCCCGGCGACGTTCTCGGCGTGATTTTACATTTATCACACTCCAATACGCTAGTGCTGTTTCTTTATTGTTAACAGCTATTAAAATCTATATATTTTTTGTTTAAAAAAAGCTATTAATTTTTTGATTTTTGCCATTACTTTAGCACCCGACTGATGGGGAATAATTAGCTCGCGGAGTCCGGATCCGCGAGCTCGAGGTCCGATGAAGCTTTCGCGGCCATAATAGTGGCCGAAAGCATCGACATCAACCGAAAAAAAAAATGGGGAATAATAATATGTGTAATTAATGAAAGCAGGAACAAGTGTCAATTCTATGAGTTATGACTCTTAAAAAATCTCAGTGGTATATGAGACTAGGTTGTTTAGAAATATAATAACAATTAATTACTTTCATTAGCTGCTAATACGCTTATATTCTTTACTTTTAAATATTTTTTGGTATTTCGGATTTTTATTTATAATGAAAATTTCAATTCTACACTATATCTAGATTTGTGTAATTCTCAACCTGTTTACCCGATTCGCAATGCTTGGTAGAGCAGTAGCAATGTTTACATTGAAACCGAATAACGTTTTCCTGTTTCTGTTCTTGGTAAACTAATTAAAGTCATAGCGGAAATTAAAATGTTAACAAATTAGGATTTTCGATTTCATTGACGTATTTTCAATTTTTATTGACTAGCTGAACCTCACAGAAGTCCTAGTGTGCAGTTATTTTATTGCGCCAGTCTTAATTACAATTCATTAGACAGAACAGAATTGGATATGTTATAACGGATCGTGGTCTAGCAAGTTACAGTTAAGGCGATAATTAAAAAATTACTATCCAAGTTAAAAAAACATAGACATGTCTATTTTTGTGGTGAACCAGTTTTACTTAAGTAGAGACCGTTTCTGTTACTTTCTCTATAGTTACAACATAAGTTCTGGTTTTTTTTTTTATCAGTAATCGATAATGTTGACCACAAGCCTCGAAAAAAGAAAGGGTAAGAGCAATGCTTTGATAACAGTCACAGGGTAACAGTTGCCCTTTTCTTGGAATTGTCTTAGTTACCATTATACCGGGGTGGAGGAAACGATGCGGATACCCTAAACCGTCTTCCACACGAATTCTTTTCAATTATTACCTTCAAAATGTTATGTATGGAAAACTGTAAAAACGCAGTTATATTTCTACTTCAAAGAAATGTTTTAAAGCCGGCCGTCGGCTAATACAACGTTTGATAAACACTGCGCACCTTATCGAATGTTATTCTTACTCGTGTTTGCCTACTTTAAACATTAAATTTTTGCCCTTTTTTTCAAATAAGTTTAGTTGGTATTAGGCCTTATTGTTCCTAGTGTATTACCGATTCAACATAGAACTAATGCTTTATAACTCTCACATGAAAAATATGTGTAGGATTTCACACAGAAATCTTTTGATGCTGTAAAAAGGTGTTATATTAAATTCTATTTCAGAAGATTTCGTTTATTTGTCTACGCAGTACAGATACTCGTAAACAACAAATATCGAGCTACATAGTATAAATAAGCAAACACATATTAACATAGCTATATTTTATTGCTTCTTATGTGTATTATAATTGTAAAATTTGGCCACAGCTCTCCGCATAGCCATCTTATGTTCGATAACTAATTAAATTACTTTGGTAATAAGACTTAATACCTTCAGTCTCAAATCGGAGAGTGCAACATGGTGCAGCGAATACCATTTTGACTAACGCCAAGTTGTGCAATCATTGGTCAATCTCCGCTCAGAGCTTCCCATACAGGCGAAGGTGGTCGGAGATCGGGCCCGAATCCATCTCGTCGAAGATGGATTCGGGCCGAGTAGACTCGCCAGTTTAAGCAAATACAAAACTAAGACACGTTAAATAAATATCTCGCCTAGAAGCAGCAGCAACTTTAGGTTAACAGGCCGTGGGCTCCGTGTTAATGTGATCACCAGAGAATATATATTGGCAATCGCATGATTTCCATCAGGTCAACGTCTCGCTTGCCACGTCGCCTCTTTGTATAATAATAATAAAATTATATAAACATTAAAAAGTGCCTTCACAATCAGGTTTCCAATTCCGTGACACAGCGGCCGAAGTAAAACTTGTCGCTTAATACATGAATAACACGTGAAAACTTCACAATAGCGCTCTCGTATATGCTGAATCGATTGTTCGGCCGTTTTGCAATGCTGTGTTTCAAAGTATACGGTTTCGTAAGTGATCCGCATGCTGTACAGCGAAACGCTTCCAAGAATACCGCCTGCTTTATTCTCGGCTGCGGAACAGTCGTGCGACGTAAGCGCCGTTGGAAGACTATCACGGTACTGTCTCGCTTGATTGTGGTCTTCTGTGTATAATGTACTGAACAATTTGCTCAGTGTTATTGTATCGTTATATTAAAAGATATATGTACCGAGGAGGCGTACTGGTCGTTCTCGTGATGGTGAGTAACATACAATATATTACTAGTTATGATGATATACACTATACCTCATTTTACTCGTCAACTCAGTAATTTCTGTAGTAGCCTTATATATATTATTAGTTTGTTTGATCCACTTTGTGGTCATCTAAAAAGTGGATGGACGATGTGGAGAAGGTCGATAGAGACAGCTGGTAGTAGTGCAGGACCGATTAGAATGGAGGGAGATCTTTGAGGAAGGCGTATGCCCAGCAGTGTGCAATTATTGACCGATGATGATGATTGTTTGGTGGTCGATAGACTGCGATGGTACTTATGTATCTTATATGGTTTTAGCAACTTACAAATTTTTTATATTTTACTTAACCAGAAAATATTTAACTACTATGTATTTCATTGAAATTAGTTTCGCAGTTATTCAAAGATCTTCATGTTCAAATCAACGTTGTGGTACAATATCACTTATTTATATTTTTAATGTCTATTTTTGTACATGTTAATTAAATTTAATTATTAATTCTACTTGTTTATACAGTTTCCTTTCTGCTTACTAATAAGTTAAACGGTGTTCACCTTCCTTTTGATTTGTTGCTGTCGTTTTATTGGTTCGTGTGTACACCACACAAGTATCTACTATCCACGTTCGTGCAGCCTTCTCCAGCCGGACACCGAACCGGTTGCATCGAGGCTGCACACTACCGCTACCCGCAGACCTCTGCGGTCGTACTCGCTTGCTGCAAACCAAGCACCAGCAAAGAGGTCTATTTAGGCCGGTTACTTCGGTTCCACCGTCCGTCGGTCCAGTCTGACAACACGCACTTGCTTTCGAATGTTCGGAGCGCGTTATTTTTTTTAAACTGACTTAGCCCGTGTTGATGTTTCGGTGAATACAAAATCAGTGTTTGTTTTTATAGCGCCTGTACGTACTTTTTACTTTGAATAAATTAGGCACGAACGCGCTTAAAGTTTGTTGTTTGTTAGATTCGAAATTTGTGGCGAGCAACGCGGAATACATAATGCCAACGGGCTCCGGAATAAGCTACGTTAATTACGAGCCACTAAATAACGATTTATTATTATATACTTTATATTATATAAATAAAAATTGATACTCGGATTTCACTATAATACTACGAACACCAACACTAATGTTCATATCATACCGCGCATTTTATATAATGATACGTTACTCAAAAATATCCAAATTTAATAGATATATAGAAAAATACATAACAAACGTACTGAAGCAAAGATTCATTTAAATATAGAGAGAATAATTTTAAAGGTTTTCACGGGTTGGTGTTATTTCCAAATCTAACCACAACCTAATTTAAAATGTTATTATATACAATGATAGTTGTTAAATAATGTAATAATACATGTGCAGCACAAGATCATATTTTGTGGAATACATTACAAGAGACCTATGTTCAGCAGTGTGGACGTACATCAGTTGAAATGATGTTGGTTACGTGTTTTGTATGTAGTAACACTGGTAGTTATTTAGCTACCGTTATACATCGCTCTGTCGTGAGATACATCGTTAATGGTTTAACGTCAACACAACCCACAGAATACAATGTAACAAATTCTGCTTTCTGCAGCTATTTCAGTGCTGTAGTTAATTAGATAAATCATGATAATTTTCAATACAAATATCTTCAGGCGTTGTGAGGGGAAACGCGCGTTGATGGATGAACCTTGTATCGTGGCTTACATTAACACTTGTAATTTGGTATTTTTAACATTCAACCTGTCGACTGATACACTTAACCTCTAAAACCCACGACTTCATTAAAAATATTATAACGTCGTCGTTCTGTCGCCAGCATGCTTAGTTTGTGTTAAATGAATTACTTGTGTTCTTACAAAATGTCAAATTTGCATTTACTTGTCACTATCACCGTCAGACGTCAGTATTATGTTGAGTTCTAAAGATTAGTCTCATCGTCCTAATTATTTTAAAAGCTACCACGCTTTCAAATCTTAACAAAGTATTATTTTACATAAATACATAATTGCGGTTATATCTGCAACGAATAATCGTACTTAATACAATTAAAAAAGAGCATTTAGTCGTTACTTTCCATATAGCTTTCTATTGACACCTTTCTTTATATCGCTGACATCCGCTGTTATTTATGGTTGTTATTTCATAATATAAATTTATCGAAAAATTAGGCCAAATTACGGAAAAAAATACGAAAGCACAGACGTCGTTTAATAATTGATGTATCTTGATATTTTTACTTACAGAAATGTTTCCATTTATAATATGCCTACATGGAGATGGGACCCACATGTTCCTTTCATGTATTACTTGATCGATAGACGCTCGCGTGAGGCCTTGATGGACGTCAGGTGTGATGGATTCAAGGTTTACCGCAGTACATGTTATTAATGTGATGCGATCTAAAACATACCTTATTTGTCGGAAATAAAATTCACAATGTATCGTATTCTTTAGACAGTGTTCCACACATACATTGTTTCTCTTAGGTGATAGTATACCGTGACAGAAAGCTCGTCCTGCTTTAAAAGAACCCGCGCTTGACTCCGTGGTGGATACGATAATGGTCTTAAATCTCTCCTGCAGAGAAAAGACCTAGCAGATGGAATTCAAGTAGACTGTTCAGTTTAAACGATGGATGAATAATGATACATTAATTATTATCGTTATTTCATTTATTACATTGATAGCGTTAAAACTGCGTTTGCCATTATCCAGTTCATTAAGAGGCCTACTAAAAAATTGTGGTATAGAAAAGCAAGACTTTTCCACTTGTTCATGTCATAAATGTACTGTGTATTTCTTTGTGGATAGATAAATAAATAATATTTTGTTGTTTAGCTGCCACGTCGTCTGTAAATGCCATATGACCTAAATTAACTTGTCTAGTAAGTCTCCTGATATTAATAAAACCTGCATAATATAGCGCTCATAGTCAATTACAAAGACCTCATGATGTGCTAGTAATTTCATTAAATTAAGTACCCTTATAAATATATTAGCGTTTGTCCACCTAATATTTGTCTGCTAAATATATTGTACCAAATCCGTGACTAAGCGACGCACGCCCGTGTTCGGCCTTGTTGCTGTAACATTAAAATTGTATATTTATTGTAAAGGTCATCTAAATGGTCATCCTAATAAAAAAAAGGTCATAATAACACGCAATGTTTTTTTTTTGGAATTCGGGGTCATTGGACTCGGGAAGGCTTTTTGTAATAATTACTTAAAAAACACACACTTATGCATAGGACTCATTAGTTTTAGTTGGTATGTTAACAGGCGGTTCCTATTCTGGTTTGTTTTATTATAAATGGACGTTAGTTAGAATTTAGGTAAACCACTTATTGATGAATATATATGTGTGAAATTACTGGGGTATGGAGACTTAACACCTCATCAAGAAGACGAGCGCAATGTGATGCTGTGTATGCTATCTTAAACAATGCCGCGTTGTTATGGACAAATGTATCACTTACCATCAGATTAACGCTTTACTCGTCATTTCGTCTAATTGAATAAAAAAAAATTAAAAGATTATAACTTAGTATGTACTGTATTTCTTCCGTTTTGAATACTTATTTTCCTCTCTAATCATCTATATAACTTCTTTGATAGCTTTTCTTACTACACAGCGGATCATTGGTAGAAAGCCAAACAAGTAATAAGTTCAATCAACTATATCTATAATTTACTTTTCACATTATCAAACATTAAATTTTTCTGTAAAATGTTAATAACGTAAGTTATGTTTTTGTTATTATGTGTAGAATAGGAATATTTAATTTCAATTAAAAATAAAAACACGTTATCGCACCAAACGACAACACAACCACAATTTCACACGAGAACGGAAACCATTACTGTAACGGAATTCGAATATTAAGCATGCGGTTTGAGAACTTAACTGCAATTGTTTTTACTACACAGCGAAATAACGATTTTTCGGTACTAAAACTTTAATTATGTTCGAGTAATGTAAATAAGGTGCAATACTTGAACCGTTTCAAGTGTAGGGAGAGGCCATCGTGTATATGTGATGACGCTGCTGAGGAAACGGTTCCTCATTTACTGACGGACTGTCCCATTCATATGATGTTACGGTATTAATTTGAACAGGAAACAGGCTCAAGAATTCATACTGATAGTTTAAATGACTTAATAAAATATAAATTAGTTAGAAATATATTTATAATATATATGTCAAAAGATAGGTACTACAGTAAATAATAGAAATAAGAATATTTTATATGACTATGTACCCATATGTGTATGTACAGGTGTTTATAATGGTAGATGATAAGATAGCATAAGTATTAAATGATGTAAATATATTTTTAAAAAGCCCTGAACAATAATATCAAAATAAAAAAAATGTAAATAAGTGGTTCAATATGGACCGAAAATGCGATTAGTAAGTTTCAATAGTTTTTTAAGAAGTATATTTTGGGTGGTACACTACCATTCAAATTCGATTTGATTTCAATAAAATTCACTGACGGTAGGTATGTGGTGCTACAGACTGTCTAGGCAGGTACCACCGCAGCTCCTGTTGCAGCCGATAAACAGTACTGTGCAAGCATCACTGTGTTCCCTTGTGTAATTACTGGGGTAAAGAGACCTTATGTGTTTAGCGATAAGCGCAATGTGGTGATGTGTATACCATCTTACTAACACCACTTTGTTATGAGCAAGAGTATCATTTACCATCATATGAACGCCTTGCTTGATTGTATCACCACACAAACAATAGTTGATCTACTAATAATTTTCTTACTATACACAGTAATTTTATAAAGTTGTTAATGTTTTAATGTTATGTTTATATAAACGACGATTATCTATTAATTGTGACCTCCGGCGTACGCGGTACTTTTTTTATTGCTAATAACTCAACGTTCCTCATTAAGTATTAAAGGAGCCAATGCCAGTCGTGCCAGGCGTTTGCGATTGCTATTGAAATTCGTAAGCGTCGCGTTCACACCGAAGGTCGATCCGATCTCAATTTTATTGTCTGCTATATCGAAAGGCAACTAGGAATTAATGGTCTCTACGGCTCTGTTCATAGTGTAATAAAACCATAGCGGTTGGGGGACGGTCCCGACTTTTTATTAATTCATAAATTTCACAGCACGAAAATAATTGAATTTGTTGCTGAAGAAATTTTAGATAATATACAATCTGTTTAATAAACGGTGTTTTTTTTATTCGACGAAACGAGCAGGATTTTCACCTGATCATAAGTGATACGCTTGCGAAGGTTTTGTTAAAATGTTATGCACATTGCGTTCGCTAAACACAAGGTGTTGTTTCCTTACCCTAGTAATATCACTAGGTACAACCTCCGTCAAATCTAAATCTTCAGAGGTCGGCACGGGGTCAGTGGTGTCTCTGGTATTGCAGGCGTCTTTAAGCTACGGTAAATTTACCATCATGCCAATGAACAGTAATATTTGTCTGCTGCAATAGGAATTGCGGTGGTACCTACTCGCGGTCTCCAACTATAGAGACTAGTGAACTAATAACGGTATCTATTTACTTAACTACAAAATCTTTTTTACTACATTGTTTTTTTTTTTTGTTAGACACTTCTTCAAGGTTCTTTATCTATATCCTCAGTTTAAACTTGTAACATAGATTATAGCAATCTTTTTATGTATCAGGATACACAACTCCCACGATACTCATGAACACATCATTACTGAGTTTCCTTCATAACATATTAACCGCTTCGTAATCGCTCCATTTTATTCTATGAATTAATTTTAATTTGTTATTTATTGATATCCTGTATATTAATTTGAGTGATATATATTTACTCACTACACATTAAAACAACATTTTTTCATATTTGATTATACTATATATGACATATATGACAAGTACTCTGTGGTGTAGTATTGAATGTATTTTTGATTCCTCATAAATACTAAATACAAATTTAAATTTCAATCACATAAAAAATTCTTGTATATTTAAACAATCTTTATTTAAAAGACAATGCCCGTAAGTCCGTTTGTCTGACAAAAATTTTCAATCTTGAGGACTACAAGGGGTAGGAGCTGGTGCTGAAATTGTCATACAGACAGATCTCGATTAGAAAAGATCAGAGCCGTTGGAATTTTGTTAGTATGTGGTCGAGTTCTCTAGTTGTGGGTGCTCAAAGTTTCAGAATTTTGTATGGGCCTCTTGTACTAATTAAAGTACCTTAATAAAAAAAAAGTAAAAAGCAACTTTGAAAAACTGTCTTACGATGATCACAAAACATCCAATAAGTTTGAATTGCTGATAGAATTAAGTACGTCTTTTTACTACTAGATAAAACGTATATATCTAAGTTTCTAATGATGTATTTACACATAAAAAGGCTATGACACCCTAATAAATTAAAAAATACAGGAATTGATGGATCTGATAAACACCAATATGCTTGAATAAGTGATAGGCCCGGGCCGAGAGACGCGGAACTATCCCGAAGCCCGGACACTCCCGCAGGCCAGGGCTTCAATCTGGCAAGCCGTACAAATGACTCGTTACATATTAGATATATATATATATATTCCAATTTTATTTAGAAATTTATTACTTCCATCCTTTTGTGTGGCAAAAATTGTCAAACAGAAATCGAAATATTCAAAAGCAGTCATTTCTCTCGCAGCAATATGGTTATTTCAGTCCACGAACTTTTCAATTGAGTAAAAACGATCCCTTTTAGCTTTGTGAAATCTATTAAAAACATACATAAGTTTATTCAGTTTATTGAAATAATCTTTTATATTACTGCTATCGTTCGTAATTCACTTTCTAAAGAAGCAATTACAGTCGATTATACTAATGGCGGTTACTCACGTCACCACTTAAATAAATAGTGCACCCTGCCGTAGATACGTTTAATCTGATAGGTATCTATTAGCTTCATACATAATACATATATAAATCTAACCTGAGTAAATTGTGTTATGACTAATATAATATAAGCCTCTCAGAGATGAGGCGGAAGATAATCTTCAATTAGTTCGGATATATCTTGTATTGATATCATGTATCTACTGGTTTCTATTTGTGTGACGGTCAGCTTATTCAGCTTCGTCAATATTAAGGTCTTTGAGCCCATTAGTGTTGAAATGAATTTCCACAAAATTACTTCTTTGAAGCTAATAAACAAATTTTTGTGGTGTTTAAATTTTTTATGTAACCAACGCCAGGTGATGAACGAATTGGAGAGGATTAAATTTTATTTTGGGGAAATAATAACACTTAAAGCAAAACATAAATGGTTTATTGAATGATTATTTTAATATTTTAAAAGATATTGTATACAATATACACATATACTCTATAAGTATTTCTCTCTGACGTCGTTCCTGCGTGCTTGGAGTCCTGGTCAGTTCCAGGGTTACCGTCTGCGCTGGACGATTTGCCTACACTAGTTTCTTTCCAGCGGCTATAAGCTATAAGTATATATTAACATACAATGTTTAAAGTATACAAATAACCATTGGTTTGAGACATGAAATCTTAAGTTTGAACTTCAGTATATTTTGTAGTTATCCGTTAATGAAAACCTATCTTTTTCCACCATAAAAGACCAACCACCAGTATTATTTATGTTAGAGTACCACTCCGTTTAAACGTACGTTCTCGGAAACCAGGTCTTAAAAACCACTCCTCTTGGCGACTTAGATACGATAGTGCACAGATAATATCTATACTGCTCTCCCCATTTGCTAGGACATTTTTCTCTGTTACTAAGTAATGTCTTAAAGCAACAGTAATATAGACCTTAATTGGAAAGATAAGTACGTATATCGTAAACATACTGAAAAACACGTTAAAATAGTTAATTAAACATCTTTTTTAAATTTCTCTAATATAATGAAAACTTAAAAGGTAATGGGCAAAGCTACATTGCTGTATGGACTGACGGTCGATGTGGCAGTAAGGTCCTAGAGTAGTGGCTATGTACTAGTAAACACAGTGCTGGAAGGTCCTCCATAAGGTGGACCGACGATCTGATGAAGGTCGCAGGACACAGCTGAATACAAACAACGCAGAATCGATTGTAGTGGAAATCTTTGGGTGATGCCTATGTCCAGCTGTAGACCTCTATCTGCTGATGATGATAGTAATGAAGACTATTATTTTTTTGTTTCACAATGTATATACATAATTATTCCTACAAATTACATAATTAACACAATACCAGACGGGCCGCAGGCCTGAGGAGTGGTCACCCACCCAAGTGGGTTAAAAAAAATCTTAGAAATAATGGTCAGGCCGGTTGTTCTGTACAGTAGATCTTCTGTCTTTAATCTTGAACATAAAATGTTCGCTTATACATCACATTTACAAAAAATATCAAATCTGTACATTAAAGTACATACAAGTTTAGTACACGGATACCAAACGACTTTATTTATAGATATGAAGGTTAATGAAAAAAATGTACTCTTATAATAATAACATATCATAACTCCTTTGTTCAATTTATATATATACATTTAATAACAATTTATTTTTGTTTCAGGTAACGAGGAGTCCACCAACTGTATTTTGAAAAGAAACTGGGCATTTTATGAGAGGTAATTGATTACTTTACATCAATTCAATGTTTAGCAGCTAACGTCTAGTGCGCTTACTTGTGTGGCCTAACTACACGTTATGCGATCCTGCTAACCTTAATTAAATCACATTAGGTTGTGTTTTGTGACACTGGCGGTGCTGTGACTAATCATAGAACACATATAGTTTAGCGGATAGTTTAAACATGTGTATGTAATAGAAATTTTGCATAGAAACTAGTGTATAGAGTTGTAGTAACGATTACATAAGTATTAAAATTTCTGTTACATTTGTCGGATCCGGAGGTCGCTGGGAACCATTGAATCTAAACGGATCAAGATTGTATTTTGTAGAATACTTTACAAGAGTCCTATGTCCAATAGTGGACGTTCATCGATTGAAATGATGATGATGATAGGAGTTATGAATTTTCATGATTAACAATATTTTAGGTTTTACTTGTTACCATTTTTGTAGCGACGTAGTGACGAGACGAGAACGGTGGTCACTTGATGTTAAGTGACACGCTTGTCCATAACAACGTGGCGCTGGTTAGGATGGTATATGCGCTCGTCGCCTTGAGATACAATATGTTTAGTTTCTTTACCCCAGTAATTTCATTAGCATACAGCAACCTTCACTGTAAGTAGGAGCTGCGATAGTAACTACCTTTTTTATTCTACGAGGAGACGAGACGAGTCGACTTGATGGAAAGTGATCCCACGGAACCACATTGCTTTTATCGCCCTGATACATGAGGTGTGAAGACTACCCCAGTAATTTCACTTGCATACAGCACTCTTTAAACAGTAACACAGTAGTATTTGCACAGTATTGTTTGTCAGCTGCAATAGGAGCTGCGTTGGTACTTACCTTATTGGAGACTTATCATCAGTAAAGTTAATATTAGACTATTTAATATACGGTAAAGATTATTTATCTGACAGCAGTGAGTTGTTCAGAGGCGTGGGGCGCATGTGTCATTGTTTGGGCCACGTACACCGACCTGGCCTGTCGGCCTGTCGCAATCTGCGTTCTCACATCCTTACCGCTATTGTGCGTCGATGTTTTCCCTACCGAGCGTGCTACCCGAGACCTAACAATACTCTATTTTCCTCTCTAGCTGTTTACCAATTCCACATGCGCGCTTGTTATTGTTGCTTTTGCGGTTTTAAGATGTTTCTCGTTTCGTATCGTCTACACTTTTTTTCCCCCCCTTCGTGGGTTTCTTACGCGTTTCCGTCTCGTTATTGTACTTTATACTATTGTCGTTGGAGCGGCAAAACACCTCGAATTGTTACGATGGAAATTTTAGTGTTATATCAAGATACAATCACAGAAACAAGTGGTTACTGAAATATATTTATGTTATAGATGGGTCAAGTATTATTTGACAATAGATATTATAGTTTAAAATAAAATTTATATAAATATTTTGTGTTTGATATATAGCATTAGTTGATAAAGATCAATCATGAATATAATAAATTATAGAAACATTATAAATTTCAATCAAATTTAAGCTAAAGAACTATATTTTTTATAATATAAATATTTGTGTTATCAACTCATCTGAAGCGCCAAGTTAATAACAAAAAATAATGTGTTAACACCTCGCGAGTTCAAAACCTGATTTTGTGCTAAGTGACAGTCTGCCCGGACCACTTCGGTACATGCTAAAGCCTGTTTTAATGTTTTTCCAGTTGCCATGTGGCATTTCTTCGCTCGCATGTTATTATATTATGTATTTCAAATCGTTTTGAGATCTCGCAACGTAAATGTTCACATCACTACACTTATACTGCAGAGTGTGGGCGCAGTGCTTATACCGGCCGGTTTCGGATTTTAGGCAATCATGATGCCCAACGAGATGATATCTCTCCGTTACGTTCTCAGCACTAAAGAGGTTTTAAAAATTTTATTCATATAATATAAGGAGATTTAGTAATAAAGATTAAGAGAACACAGGAGAAAAGAAAGTTTATTACAATTACTATATTATACTGTTACGTCATCAGAAAGACAAAAATGTTTTGGACTAGTTTTCTTTATAAAAGCGACGTCGATTTCATGTTTTTTTTTTTCGTCGAGACTTGCAAGACGTTCACCTAAGGGTAAGTGATACTCTTGTCCGTATTCACGTGCCGTTAGTTAAAATGGTAAATAACACCACACTGCGCTCATCGCCTCGCGAGATAAGGTGTTGTCTCGTATATGAATAAATTCAAACCATTAATCTGGTTTAACAAACAAATGTTTTTAGGAATATATTGTACAAAAGTATCCTTTCCGTATGTTGCGTTATTTCTGCAAACGATTTATTTGTTTATCCTTTTGCCAATTGTTTTGAAATGACTACAACAAATGTCCTACAAGCGCTTGGCAAGCAACAGTTTCCTTGTATGCTTCACCTATTCATATAACTTATACAAACTTGAACACGAGTCTCCGATGAGTCCAGGAATAGTGATTACGCATTTAACCGTGAGCCAATGCCTCTCTCAAAACGCTTTAGTTAATTTAAGACAAACGTATATAACGTGAAATGTATTGAACGTTTCCGCGACACAGGCGACGGTGGTCAGAGGGCGGGCCCGCGCCCCCCTCCGACGACCGCGTAGCCCGCGCCACCGCGA
>DWLS01001534.1:0-21337 GCA_018246255.1 Pachliopta kotzebuea | reverse complement strand
ATATCATTGAACAGCTTGGCGAATCTGTTATTATCTAAATATATATATTTGTTTATATTTTAATTATTTCTATTCTTTTGCAGTAATTATTTTTGTTGTAATGTCATATTAGTTATTTAAGTTTAGTTTGTAATTGCAGTATACCTTACGTTTACTTACATATAAAATCTTCGTATGACAAATGTAATTCTCAAAAAATATTTATTTCGAAACAAATTATATGTATAATATGTTTATTTATAAAGTCAAGATTGATATAGAAATTTCTCATTTTAACTGATGTCTTTTTATATTTAATACGAACGGCTTTTTGAAGTATTGAACTAATTTTTTATAAAGTTGTATGTATGTAACTGTTTTAATTTATCATTGTGTATAAAAAATTATACTTATATATGCTTGAAATAGATCTTTTTTGTTAAAAATAACTTTGTATATAATATAAACTATTCATATTAATATTTTAGAATATTAGTTTTCTATGCTCTTAGGCAGCGTTTAAATTCTAATTTGTTGAAGAAAGTCCATGAACTTTGGGGAATATTGGTTCAGAATTGGTCGTCTTAAGTTAAGAATTATGGTAAGCAGTGGGGGTCAAAGACCATGTATATAATCTGCTCGGATGTTTGAGGGGATTGTGGATGTAAGTCATTCTTTGTGGGGGTTTTTGTCGGTGCGAATCCGACATAGTCTGTTCCAGTTTTCGCTGGGACGGGTATGCGTAAGCTTTTCCCCCACAAGAAAGACCTGAAAGGAATGAATATGCTAATTGTTTATGAATAAGTAACCTGTATGTTATATAATACTGTATATTTCTGTTACCTTGTATATTTCGATTCATCGTTTGGCTGTGTTTACTTGGAAATATCTGAAATATTTGAAAACCTATTAGGTTTATGTATAGGGGCATAGGTAAAGTATTTCCAAATAATTTTAACTGTATTAATGTATACTAAATTAGATGGTTATATTTGTACGAGTCCTCAGAGTATGTTTTTAAAATAATTTAGTGTACTTTATTACAATATTTAAATGATCGTTTTGCTAAAGTAAATTGTTTCTTATTAATACTAACTACTACATCATTTGTTTATTATTGTAGATCATACATTATCATTATATCCATAGACAGACGAAAATATTAATTAATTAATTATTTAAATTATTGTTTATGTTTTCTGTTATTGTTATTGATATTGTAAAAAATATGATTTAATACGTACATATTCTTTTTTGTAATTGTTTGTTTTTCCATATCAAAATTATTATTGTGTGTATACAAAATATATAAATTTATTTACCATGCAGTTTTAATTTAAGACCTTTTAAATATTTTCTAAGTTTCAAAAACGAGTCACACTTTTACCGAAGTAGATCTAACTTAAAAATACTTAACTTTAATTATGATTTTTTCAAGATAGAAGTAAAAGCCTGACATTCCTCTTAATCATCATTTATGCAGTTTAAAGTTCTATGTGATATGTTAGTTACAAATATCAACACTGAATCAATATATATTATTACTCTGCCATCTTATGTTATTTTTGCTTTGTATAAGAAAATCATTAAAAAATTAATTGTATCTCGTTAATAATAGAGTCCATTTGACAAATATTTGGTTGAGGTTTTCTTTATAAATACATATAATTTTTCAATTGATGACTTTAACATGAAGAAATGTATTATATATGTATTGTAATTTAAGAATCTACCTGTATATTTCTAAACATGCTATGATAAACGTTTGAATTTTAATGTTAACAAAGATTACTGTCTTATTCTTAATTTTGCTCTAAACTTCCAAATGAATATTTATCTGCCGACAGACGTCCACTGCTGGACACAAACCTCCCTCAACAGTAAAGGGTTTTGGGTCGGCTTCTAACACGCTGGCCCAATTCAGTTTGGTGGGGAGCTACATCCTCGTTTGTTGATTAGCAGCTTGCATCACGAGCAGGTGTGGTGGACTTGGCTCCTGGAGGTTGGAGATAAGGAGCTCGAAATAAGTTGAATATGTCTATATAACAATGAAAGTAAAACAAATTAAAAAATTCAATATCACTCACATTCTTGCTTTGAAAGACAGACGCCCGTGTCTCATTACTGTCTGGATGCACTCACAAGTTGATTTCTTCTAGGAAACGTTTTCTATTAGAATATCTGATGTCTAACAAAGAAAGCTCCTTCAGCGATGTCTCATAAAATGAACACTGCTTTTCTCTAGTATATTAAAAATAGTTACGTAAGGATATTACATGAATAATAAACTTTTTCATCACAAGAAGCCCCTTGAAATATTTTCATTAAAGCTAATTCAATTTCTAAAAAAGCACTTGAAACGGCGAGGCAGGACGCAGACTGGCCGTGGGCAGGAAGGATCTCTTAAATGGCTTTTTGTAAATTATTTTCATTAGTATCTTTAAGGTGAGTTGGCAGGGGTCTAAGGGGTCCCACGCAACAACTCAACGGACTCAAACCATCTTCAGCTGCTCTTGGTATACCCTGCTAATCAATAAACGAGGCTCTGGTTTTCTACCAACCCGCTTTGGGCCAGCGTGGTGGGACATGGCCCAAATCTCCTTTATGAGGCGAGGCTCATGTCGAGCAGTGGACGTCTATCGGCTAATGATAGTATCTTTACAAGATCTTCTGAAATTATGAACAGGGAAATAACTATGGTTGTATAATTTTATATTTAGATATTAAAGAAGAGAAGATATGAAAAATTATTATCTAGGTATTATAGTATTTTGAGCTAGACTACAAACTATTCGAACATCTAAAAAAATTGCTAATTTTTAAATTATTACTTATGTATAACGTACACTTTTACGCATTAAATAACCTTTTGCAAATGAATATTACATTACTTAATATTAATATGAGAGGTTGAATTTAAAACTTGTGTCGAAAAATTTTATAAAAATTATATATCCTACTAATTAAGTAACAAAAAGTGTATGAAACAGGAAACATTGGATATTAAAAAATAGATTATGAACAAATAAAACAAACAAAATTTTAGTAGATGCAAAATAAATATATGTCTGTTATTATTTTCTATATAAGTACATATATATATATATATATATATAGATCTTATAATACTTGTATGGGATTATTCAGTATTTACACTTCAGTGTATATTTATTAATTTAATAAATAATATATTTGCAAGAACATCCCTTTTTTGGGTCGGTTAACAATGTGTAAATAGTTTAATTTGGCTTTCTGAATGTTGTTTACTCATTGCACTTAGTATTAGAACGTAAATTACATGTGTCCTTTTGCCTAATTAACCAATATTTATGTATGAAAAGAACTAAAACATCTATCCTTGTACACAGACCTTAATAAATAAATAATTTAACTTTGAACATAAACATATTTATGCAGTCGGCGGTGAATTCAAAGCTGTTGCCTCACAAAGAGAAACTGAATGCAATTAATATTGGACTGGAATCAAGCGCTTTACGTTCAGCAAGCGAAGGCACCCTAGTGGGATAACCAAAGCAGACTCAATACACTACATACCTCCCAGGCTGTACTGTGTGTACTGCGGTAAGGCTATTTTGTGGTCTACTATATTTACTGGTAGTCTTGTTGTCGGGGAACGTCTAATACCATCGCAGTCTCTATAGCAGCCGACAGAAAGGACAATTATTTTGTTTCAGTTTGAAGGGTGCTGTATGCTTGTGAAATTACAGGGGTAACGAGACTTGACACCTAACGTCTCAAGGCGAGTGCTATGTGATGCTGTGTATACCATCTTAATCAGCGCCACGTTGTTATGGGCAAGCGTATCACTTACCATCAGGTGAACCGTGCTCGTGTCATCACCTCGGCGCATATGAAAAAAATTGTTGTACTTAGGTAGTGCTGTAGTAATGAAACTATTATGGTACCGAGACAAGATAATATCTGTCCTGACATGGTGCAGTATGTCCTGAATACTTATTATAAACAGGCATTAAGGTCTATTTAATTTCGTGGCTAATAAAAAAGTTAAAAACTAATCTCAATATTCCCACTTTTGGGACTCGTAGTGTTTTCTCATAAATGCCATAGCTGTGATTGATAAAGCTGGTGATGTACGAGTTTGTATATATCCACGAAAATCATTAACGATATCGAGTAAATGTACAAATTTGTGTTTTTGTGTTTTAATAGAGTGAGGGGAATATTGATTATAATCCATGCAGCCCGAAAGCGTGTAGTGCATTGAAAGGTTTCAATTAAAACGTTTATTACGTCGACGGAACCCACAGCCTCGCTTTATACATGGTACAGTTATTTCCCTACACATGGTAACGATTTTCAATCACTCTCTATTCATTGGCGATACATTTTAACCATATACCAGCGTAATTTGACCTCCGCTCACGTTGAAATTTTACGCTGATACGGTTCAGTAAGGAATTGCATAGTTACATGTATGATTGGAACGAAATAATCCGTTTAATATTTTTATTATACCTCTATTCATTAATACAAAAGGGCAGACAAGTACTTCAGCAGTAACTGAGTGGTTAGTTTTTAATCCATACATACATTCGCACACGAATTTACATCGGTATGTAGATTTATGTGCACCGGTTTTGGTTATCTAGTATTATGTAGTTAATTTGTTTAAATGTAGATGGAAATTATATGGTTTTTTATTATGTCAAACATGTATGAATTTCTCGACATGATATGTGATAGTTGAAGTCTTTTCTGAGATGATTACAGAGCGTTTAGATTGCGCTCACCGCATTAGTTTAGACACTAAAACAAGTTCCAACTCCAGCGCTCTGTTAAACAATATAAAGTTATAACATTTTGGTCCGAGAGTGAGAAATTTCTGATTGCTTTTTAATTCATTGTTATACTTTATAGTTCTGTTTCTGATCGATCAATGTTTCACTGCACTGGATTCCTTTGAGAGGTCTCTGGCCGGAGTGAACGTCGCGTCTAGGTTACATGGAATTGCGTCAATTTATGACAAATACTCTCCTCGTTTCTTTTTTAGATACTTAAATGTAAAAAAAATCTTGTTATACAGTTTCAAACTTAATCATCGCTAAAATAGATAATATGGTCTTTTATTATTAGTGTCCTGACCTTTTTTTTGTTGCGGGAGAAATCTTAAAAAATATTCTGCATCTAGGGAAAGGCCAGGGTTAGGCGGGATTTATACCTACTAAAATCTCTTCGGTGGTCATCTCATCTCATCACTGGTGCGTTACGGAAGACCCCGGGATCTCCTACGGAACTCACCGGTGGCTCCCTGCACTGCTGCTAAGCACATCCCGGGGCGAGCTGTTGCCTTCACCAGGATAGACAGTATACTGCGATAAAATACGAAACCACTTCGTATTGGCCGTCTACTCCAGGTTTACTTAATGGGCAGTGAGGGCTCCACCCTCAAAGCCCGCGAACCCGAGAACCCTTTCACTCGCCTTTTAAGACAGGCAGGGCTTACCTTGGTACTATTCTTGATAGCCCGAGGCTAAAGAGCTATATTAATGTTCTGACCTAGTTGGCAAAAGCTTACATTATATCGTCATATATGAAAGCCGGAGTGTTCTTTTTTTTATATAGAAAATGGGCAAACGTGTGAACAGTTCTCATTATGGAAAGTGATCACTAATGCCCAAGGACAGTCGCAACATCCAAGGAGTCGTAGCTACGTTGCCTATCTTGTAGGAGAAAGTGGTACTCTTTTTTCTTGTAGGCTCTTATGTAGTATTGGTTGATTTGAACATACATTACTATTTATGGCTTAGACTTCATTTCAAATTACTATGACCACAAATGGTAGCCCATAAAAGGCTGTTGCATATCACACTTTTAACATACCTAAGCCAATTTGCTATATATTGGGCCTGGTGGACGAATGTAATAATCTATAGTCAGGCCTACTATGTTTAATTTTAAAGAACACTTACATTTCAAGGCTTCACGTATTTTGTGATGCAGTAAAAACATCATAAGTATGAAGTAAGGGCGTAGGAAGTAAGTGAAAAAAGTATTAAGGTATAAATTTAAAGGACATGAAGTAAATGTGGGTATTGAACAACCTGTTCAGTATTTTACGCAGCGACAGAGAATAAATTCACAACACTCCTCAAACTGTTAAACCAAACATTTAACTGAAAAAAAGCAAACTGTACGTCGGGACGTCTAGACTGAAAAGGAGACGGCATCTTTGAAGCGGAAAAAGGGAATGATGTAAATTATCTTCATATTACCAGCATATTTTATTTACAAGGAAATGAATAAACAAGCACACGGTATTACGTAATGATAAAGTGTTTAAAGGGTCCCACATAACAACTCACGGGGCCCAAGCCAACCTTCTCTGCGCGTGCACCCTGTTAATCAATAAATGGGACTCTAGCTTCCCACCAAGAGACAACTCAAATCCCCTTTGAATAAAACGAGAAATAAAAAGTAAATAAGAGAAAAAATGTAATAAAATACGAGAACAAATGTAAAATAGAAAGAAAAAGGAATGAAAATAAAAGAAAAGAAGTTATAGTAAATATGTAAACATGCGGCGAAATTTGGTCTGAGAGACGATGCGTGAAAGAAGAATGAAGAAATGCAGAATAGGAACAAAAGATGAAAAAATGGGGAATAACAGAAAAGAAAAGTATGGAAAAGGTAATGAGAAAAGAAAAATAGAGTAAAATAAAAAAGGAAGAACATGTTTCTTACCCAAAACACGAAGGAGGAACGCAATAAAAGAAACTCAAATCCGCTTATTAATGGGAGGAGGCTAATATTCAGCAGTGGACGTTTATCGCCTGAAGACGAAATGATATGTCTGCAAGTATATGTAACATTGAAGCTCTGTTAGGGATATTCACATTACCCCATTTTTATATGTAATATGAATGTATGATATCCTTCATGGTTGACTAAAATAATTTATTGTAAATTGAAAACTGGTGGTAGATCCCTGTTACCGGAAACCATCTAGGTAGATACCATCGCAGCTCCTATTTCTAACACTAAATAATAATATGCAAACTTTACTGTATTCTGGTCTGAAGAGTGCTGTATTCTAGTTAAATTACTGGGGTAACGAAACTTAACAATTTATGTTTCAAGGCGTCGAGGGAATGTGGTGCCGTGTATACAATCTTAAGCAGAGTCACTTTGTTATAGGCAAGTGTGTCACTTACCTACAGGTGAATGTCTTCCTCGTCTCGTGAAAAAAAATTAATCATTAACTGTGTAAAGTATATTCGATTTCAGTTTTTTAAGGTATTTATTTATAAAAAATCGATTTTTGAACTTTATCTCCACATGAACTATCAAATATTTCTTTCCAGTATTACTACTTCATCATGTAGTATATAAACTACATACGTATTTTTCAATATTTATATTATAACAATTAACCGAAGCTATTGTTTATTAAAACATTATTATATCCATTATAGATAATACTCTGCCTTTCACATAAGACGTCAGTAATTTCCATTTCGCATAATATGATCTCTTTAGAAACTGTTTAGTTAAATATTCCGATTGACTGCGCCAACCCAACCAAGGTTAACGCTTTTTCGATTCAGCGGCTCGTAAACCAGTATCTCATCATATTTATGAGTAAGATGTTGACACTTCACGTCTTTAATAAAGTATGAAATACGAAGCTTTTGAGCCAAACATTTAAGAGCAGGCAACAAATAAAACCCTACGTAAATTCAATGTTTGAAAGGAAACTTACTAGGGTTTATAATTTCGCGGATAGTTTGTAATTGGATGAACACGCAAAGTTAAGGTAGTGCCGGAATTCTGGCTCGAAACTCATGAGCTCCGAAACAATGGAGGGTCTCTGCATTAAATGTACTGCCAAAATAAAATACATTCAATATCTCTTAATCTTCATCTTCTTCATAATCTGATAGACGCCCATTGCTAGACATAAGCCTCTCCCAATAGTGGAGGGATTTGGTCCGTCTCCCACCTTGCGGATTGGTGGGGAGCCAAAGCCTTTTTGTTGATTAGCAGGGTGCATCATGAGCGGGTGAGGTTGGCTTTGGTCCTGTAAGGAGTTATATGGAAGCCTTTTCACCCCATATTTTTAACAAATTAAATTAATGGTAAGATTGTTTACCATTAAAAAATCTGTATTTATTAATCCTTACCCTCAACATCATCTCAAACGATAAACGTTCTCAGCTGAAAATATCAAAAAAATTAAAGTCAATTTTATATCACGTTAATTTATCATTTAATTACCTTTAAAGTTAATTGAATCCACCTGAAAATGCCACGTGAACGTCCAAAGAAATTCTGAGTGGGACGACGAAGAACCCACGTTCACCACCCACAAAAACCTCCCTTAATAGGGGGCCAAAGCCTACGATTTCCAAGACGTTCTCCTTTGATTGCGCGGATTATTCCGCGAAAGTTTTTTTGCTCGCTTATGTCGTTGCTTCTAGAAAATTCTTTTGTGATATTAGATCGCAGGTACAGATGTACACATATAAGTCATAATTGACGCAGACAACAAAAGCTCACGTGTATTCTTCAGGTTCGTTCAATAGAATATGTACAAAATGTCTCCCGTCACAGCATGTCAAAGCTGAGGGGTAGGTTAATGCTTCCATTGTGCTGTTACTTCTTAGAAAAACGGGACACGTTTTCTTTTACAACGTACATTAATGTCTTTGACGTTACCTAACTTATCTTAGGTTTCTTCTGAAGACTATAAAGATACGTTTCAATGCAATATGTCCTGCTACTTGTTTGAAGAATCTAATAATTAAAATTTTGTTCCAAGATGAGTTCGATGCTAAGTAAATATCCATAGGTATAGTCAGACATAGATGAATCTTTTCGTGTTATAGCTTCGTCGTATTAAGAAAAAAGATTATTATTTATTAATATAACGTAAGTTATTTAATTTGCTAATATTATTGGAACCGTTATTGGAAAGCCCTTGGCCCGGTACGTTGCCATGGGACCCGCCTCTCTATCAGTAAATGTATTCGCGTCTGTGTGCGTCTCGCTTTGTGTCGAATTTAATATTCGCAATCAGATGCTTACCTATCGCATCGTATGCTTTTTTAATCTATAATTGACTCCTGTGTTCAATTTCATACTGTGTTAATTGACAACGAGGCTGTGGATGTCGAAGCTGAATAAAAATATATATCGACACATACATTGAAAAAGAAGAGCTATATATTTAAATGAGTTATATTTTAATATAGACTACTTGTATTGTATGTATTCAAATTAGATTTTAAGGCGAATTAATCTGAAAGATCTATTTAACATTAAATGGTCTTGCAATGTATCTGAATTGAAAAACCTTTCTCTAGTTTTAACTCTTTCTAGATGATATCTTTCAAGAAGTTCAACGCTCTGAAATTTGATTAAAATAATATTTTGTACTTATTAAACTGTAATAATAATGTTTAAGAATTAATAGATAGTTTTAAAATGTTGTAATGTGTAAATATATTGAAGAATCCGTTTGTGAACTTCTCTTTGTATGTAGTGTAAAGTAAGATACAGCCGTATGCGAGTACGTAAATTAAGTACCTTCGTATCGATTGGACTCGACCTACTTTGAAATATTTTGGGGTAGGTCCGGGACGACCCTCGCCAAATCAAAGGCCAAGGTGAGGTTGCATTGTAAAATTATAAAATCAAAAGTCTGTTAAGCTATTATTTTTCAAAATAATCTTAGATCATAAAGAGGAACGTTATTAGTTAGTTGTGTGTATCTTTTAAGCATGTGTATGTTTTAGTTATTATTTATCATTATCATGAATAATACATATTTAATTACTACAGTAATCGGCTGGATCAGTTGGATTTAATGTTTTCGTTTGTTAATCAAAAAAGGTGGTAGATGTGTGGTTAATATTAAGTAACTGTTTCAAGATTTTGAAACCTCTAGTTTAAAAACGGAATTTTTTAATACAAAACTTGGAAAATTCTTCGTATTTACATGCGAAAGTGTGCTCTTTAAAAATATTATGTGAATCTTCTTTGTAAATTTTCTACGAGAGTTTATACACTGCATACTTCAAAGTGAACCGCTTGACTTAAAATCGTTCGAAGCGGTGAGAAATATTGTACAGCGCATTTCAAAGGGAAACTACATCAAATTTTTCTCGGTTGTGATTAGGGTGACCACACAGGTCAACAGCACGAACATATTCTTCCATCATCATCATCATCATCATTAGCCGATAAACACACACTGCTGAACGTACAAACATATTTTGTATTAAATGATTATTATTATAATAATATTACCATTTGACTTCTATACGAGTAAGATAATACACGAAATTTGAGAGAGAAGTTTAAACATAATAATATATTATTATAATATTATCAATTTTATTGTGTTTTAAAGATTGTATAATAAAAAAAAATTGTTTAATAACTATTATTAGTAACTAAAAATCAATCTTAAAAGATAACTTTTTGCAAATTATTTATAAATTTGGTAAGATCATTGTTCTATTGCAAATTGGCAGAGCATACGTGAAGTACTTATGAACTTAGGAGCAAAGATGGCTAATAAATTACTTAAAAATTATTTTTAAGTGTAAGTTTATAATTACATAAAACCAGAATGATGGAAAAAAATGTTTTTATTTTCCCATAATTTTTCTAAAATGTTTTAGTGCAGGAGACAGGACTTTAAATAAAGATATTTTAAGATTTATGTTTTTCCTTACTTATTCAGGAACTATAACCGATTTATGTAAAATACCCTTTCATTTTATTTATATAGAAGAGAAGATAAAGATGACCTTATATAGAGGATTTTATCTGTATTAATCCTGGTTACTCTATCCCTCAGTGAAAATATTTTAGTGCCTGTTTACCTTGTAACGTGGCGTTTTATCCATTTCCTTGTCAACAGCAGAACTCATCTTTGGTGCTTGGGAAATTGCTTCTAAGCTATTTCTCTTTAAAATTTATTGCATCAACATATCTAGTAAACACTATAAACGTGTAGGTGCTGTTTAGACATATTACTACTTGATAAGAAATTTACTTGATGTAATAAAGTAATATTTTTACAATACTGATGTTACACAGCTAAGGCTTCTTTTAAACGATAATTAATATCTCTTTTTAGTTCTTCTTCTTAGGTATTATAAAGTTTATGTATATAAATGTGTTTAATACATTTGGCTTGTTATTTATATTTTGTTGTTAGCTACATTATGTTTTATTTGTTCTAAATTTCGCAAACTGGCTCCTGATCTGATAAACATTTTAACGTCTTAAGTCGAAACATGATTCAATCGAGTGCTCTTAACTTGTTAAGGCTCTTCTATGCCACTCGTATGTCTCAACAGGGCCTTAATAGGATTATTTAATTTCAGAAAAGCAACCAAGTTAGTATTTGTTGTCCTCGGAGTGTACGCCGTTACATTGTAAGTATAGGCCAAGCTACATTGGTTATGTGAGCTTGTTGCATCGAATACAGGAGATTTACTGAAAACTGTACGACGAAGTTAATTTAACATTTATAAAGGGAATTCGTTAACTTTGATCATATATATGTATACATATAATAGTCACTGCTTTAATGATTTAAAGTATTATAAATTTATTATTATTCGCTTTAAGATTTATAAGAAAGGATTGTAGATACGATTTTTTGAATCCTCAGACAAGAAAAGCCGTGATGGTTTGATTTGTAATTGTTATTTTGCGTTTGAAGGAACGGGTTTGATTCCCATTGAGTCAATGTTTCTATTGAAGGTTACTGGTGTTACTAAAATGATAGATTTCATGGATAGGTGAAATTCTCCAACTCGTATCCGGCCAGAGAGATTGATCAATGACCTTAACTCTTTGTGAGGATAGGGCAGGAATTCCCAATAGCAGAAACTTGAAATGTAGAGGATAAAGGATAACTTTGTGGAAGATCTTTACATTTATTTACTGCAACAGGTGATGTGAATTGATACTTTGATTTATTATTGAAGCTTATAAGTCCACGTAAGCCTTCCAAGATTTGGGTTGCGAGTTGAAGAGAGAAGTATATCCGAAAAGGTTGCAAAAAAGGTTTTACTGTAGCTTTTGAAAAATCCTTAAGGGTAAGATGGCGATAGGATATTCTCATTAATTTCATTATAACGACGTATGGTCATGATTATAATAAAATATGGATGTATTAAAATGGTTCTTCATAAAACTATATTGTTTGATGTTCGTAGAGTTCATAGTTTTACCTTTAATTCAAGTATTCATTATGAAGATATCTACTTATGTTATTTAATTTACATATCGGGTTCGTTAGAAACGGGGTGCAAAATAAATACTCCTTGTTTCTAAGTAACTTAACTCTAATGGATTCAACCTTTTATTGTTTAGTCTGTTTCTGTTAATGAGTCTTGTGTAAATAATACTCGTTAGACATCTAATTAACAATGTTTACAAAAAGCTCTCACTGAAAAACATTATCTAAAAATCTCTTAAAAGATCTCCTGCGACTGACTTCGGAGAATATAAACAAATGATCGTTAATTAAATGTAATGGAATAAGTTTTTTTATCTTAGTATAAAAACAAGGTTGTAGAATTACCTTTTGAATTTTCTCTATATTTTATCTTTACTGGTGGTAGGTTTCTGTTGCTGGAGACTGACTATGTAGGTACTATCGCAGCTCCTACTTTTACTTCCAAATAGTAACTTCCAAGTAGTAACGTTACTGTGTTCGGGTTTAATAGGTGCTGTATACGAATGAAATTACTAGAAAGACTTTGTACCTTACATCTCAAGACGACGAGCGTAATGTGATGCTAAGTGTACCATCTTAATTAGAATCACGTTGTTATGGCTAAGCGTATCACTTACCATCAAGTGAACACCTTGTTTATCTCGTCGCCTTGTCGTATTAAAAAAACAAAAATATCTGTCTCTGAGTTAATATATGATAGCAGATTCAAATGAGACTGAAGACTAGATGGATGTGAAAGAATATTCCGAGTCTCGTGTTAACAAATGTAACTTAAAGGTTTGTGATTAGTCGCAGAGATATAATAATTTTGTTAATTAGCTGTTAAATAATTACGAATTCCAGTTTAAACCGCATTTTTATTCTGGCTGCAATGTTTAATTTTCCACCTTTTTTTTTCAGTACAAAGCTCTCGTGTGTCAATGATACGAATGCCCTGCGTGGAATTTTGGATCGATACTCAAACAAAGTTAACCGACACAGGGCTGCAGCTGACAGCCCGGGCGGACTGGCTTCCAGGGAATCAGGGGGTCAATTAACGCATCCGTGGTTCAATTTAATTACAACATTATGACAAAAATTAAGTCCTTTTCAAATAATAAACCAACTATAACATTATTTATAATCCCAAATTCCTCCATTATTAGGCGAGGCCTTTGTCCAGTAGAGGACGTATATCGTCTTACGTTGGTTATAAATATACATCTGTATCTTCTTCATCTATTTTAAAGGAAATTTTTATAAAATAAGGTATTGTTTTATTATTTTCTTTCGTCTTCTTTAGTCTCTTACTGGTTGGTCTCTGTTGCCGGAGACCGAATAGGTAGGTACCAGCGCAGCTTCTATTTCAACCGCCAAATAATAAACGTTATTGTGTTCCAGTTCGAAGGTTGCTGTATGATAGTGAAATTACTGAATGAGACAACACTTTACGTCTCAAGGCGACCAGCGCAATGTGGTGCTGTGTATACCATCTTAACTAACGACAGTTTGTTATAGGCAGGCGTGTCACTTACCTTCAGGTTGAAACCTTGTTCGTCTTGTCCACCATTGAATAAAAAAACAAGTGGTTATGTACTCTTCTTCAACTTTTAGGTAGACTATCAGGGACTATCTTTTGGTTCTAAGCATTTATTATGTACGAAATAATGCATTTTGAAGTTGTTTAAATGAATGATCCGGTTCATAAGACTTTTCTAGTTCTTGATTCTTTCCTAACTTTTTTAATTTGCGTACTTTCTTTTAATTCAGAATGCTGAGTTAATAGGTGTCTTTTAAAGAATAAATAAGTAAATTACAACACAGTTATTGAAAGAGAGCATGAAAAATCTTTTTGTTTTTCGTCAAAATTATGGGAAAGTGTGTCATTTTGTTTAATATTATATATAGTAAAATAACTATGTTTCTTTAACAGAATATGATCAAAATGTGTTAAGGTGTATGTCAGTTTTATGTACTACACCTGTTCGTTGTCTGGGGTCAAGTTTTTATTAACGATATTTTTAGAATAGTGCCAGCTTTCGCCCGGGCCGTTGCCTAGGCGATGCCCTTTGATGCAATCTGCATGTGTGAGTACGTTTGAAGGTGAACCTTCCTCTGTGTTGCCAGTGCATTAAAAGCTCTACGATTTTATATTACCAAAAGGTATCAGATCATTTATAATAAAGTATTATGTTAAAAAAAAATTACTTCAGATCTATTTCATACTTTTTTTAATTTAAAATATATTTTTGGTTGTTCATTTTAATTTAAATTTTAACCTTTCGTACTTAGAGTTCATTTTTTTTTATACTCGTCCCCGTCCCCGTGCTGTGGGTAAGGGTTTTGGTTTTGATTTTATCTTTATTGTATTCTTTTCTTAACATAATCTATACTTTCACTATATATTATCTATCATTCATTCTTCTGTCCTCTCCCACGCATCGCCTCTTATAACTTTTAATGTTTTGTCTTTTTACATTGTATGCTTATACGCTTATTACATCTTTTATTAATTTATTACTATTACATCCCTTGTTTTTATTTTCATTACAATTTCATATATTACAATTTCACTAATTTATAGTAGTATTTAAACTTATCACTTTTTCTGCTACTTCTCTCGCGAACTTCATAAAGATGCGGCTTCTGTCATCACTCATCAGAGAGGCGATGCTACCAACACTATTCCTTTCTCGTAGTAGAGGTCATGATTAGAGTTATTTATTTATCTTTGTATAGGTATATGTAAAAATTTATATATTCTTTTATACAACGAGGCTACGAAACGAGCAAGGTATTTACCAGATGATAAGTGATACGCTTACCCATAACAACTAGGCGCTAGTAAAGATGGTGTACACAGTACCACATTGCGCTCGTTGCTTAGAGATAAGATGTGAAGTCCCCTTAGCTCAGTAATTTAACTAGTATACAGCACCCTTCAAACCGGAACACAGTAATGTTTGTATATTATTATTCGGCGGTGGAAATAGTAGCGGCGGTAGTACCTATCTAGTGGTTTCTGGTAACGGAGACTTACCACCAGTAAAAATAAGAAAAGAATTATAATTATCATTTACCTTATATGGTAATATGTGATAAAGTTATATAATTATATTTTTTTTAAGAAATTACTGATATTTTTTTAAGAAAATTATTTAAAATAGCGACGATGTTACCAAAGAGCATGGCTAATATTAAAGGTCTTAATTAATCTTTTCATCGTTTAGTTTTAGGAGCGACTTATAAGAGGTAAAAGGGTTGGTAATTGAAAAGGCTTTAGAGGGTTCAAAGCAAGAAAATGCGAATAGAACTTAAGCAGAATTAACTTATGCAAAAGTAAAATTTTAATGTTATTCTTTTAACGTGTAGAAACAAAATGAAAAAATGTTCACATTTAAATATCAATTTATTTCAAACATCGACAACATCAATAGTACACAGATTATAAGAAATACAGTTTTTTTATATGATTAATAAGAAAATAAATGTCTTTTTAATCTTTTTCAATATTATGTAAATGAAAATAAAACTTTTCGGTATTATTAAATGGTAATTTGTTTGTAAAGGTTATATCAATTTTATATGGACATAAAATAAGCATTAGATATATAGTTATAGACCGAAAGGTATATAGCCGTTGCTATATACCTTTCGGTTATATCTTTCTATCTATATGTCATGTAGTTCTATACATTGTACATGGTAAATATGTATGTTGTGATACACTAAGTTGGTTGTAAAACATTCTATTAGAAAATTTGTCATTTCGGCGTTTTCTTTATAAGCTTTTACTTAATACATGTAGAGAGTAATGAATATTTTTTAATAGTTCTTTTACATAAAGAGTATAAGGAAAAAGGTTTTAATATTAGATACGTTTTGTAATTTTATGTCTCAATAATATTATTCTGTTTTACATGAAAAATGATCATAGCACACTAATTAAATCTATGGAGAATTTTCTTCATTAAAGTTTTTTTTTAATTTCCAGAACATATAATGAAGAATTTTTTTAAAAATACACGTAAAACTAATTTATCTCTACATACATATGACATCAAACACACAACATATATCTATTTATATTAATATATCAATTACATAGTTCTTATTCGTATATGAAATACTTTTAAAGGTTTGTTTGTGTTTAACAGACGTTTTTGGTTTTAATTTAAGTTAATATTAAAGTTTAATATTAAGTTAAGTTTAATATTAAGTTTATACATTGCTAAATAATAAATAAACAGATATATTTTAAGAAATTATTAAGATGTATTATTTTTTCATACGAAACGATGTTAGTTTGTGAAGATTACTTTGTTTCCTCTTTACTATTATTTGATTCTTAAATGAAAAGGTGATGTTTTGAAAAATTATTATTATAGTATAGCAATAGTTGTTATTTGTTTTAATATACATACAAACACAAGATTTAATTTATAATGTAAGCCGGTCTTTCTATATTTCAAAGAATGTACTATATTACTCATGATGACTTTTTGTATTAAATTAAAACCTTATACTAAAAGGTGACAGCTCCTTATATCGATCAATACAAAGTTATTATGTTAAACATAGTCATAATTTTTTTTTATTTACATATCAAATAATACAATCCTAAAATTAACATAACTGTAGTAGTTATTAATATTTTTTAAAGATACAATATTTTTAAATACAATTCTTGTTTTAATTCGTAAAATATTTATAGTTAGTTACAATCACATATACAGTTCATGGTAAAAAGTTATATTTACATTTATTAAAATATTTACAGTTTATTTACAATGTATACAATTTTAATGGAACGCGAAATTGAAATGTATATTGTGTAAGATGTAAAGTTATTAACAAAGAATGGACAACATATTCATAACTTAGAAACGTTTGTTTACACTGCATATGTATTATGATAACATTTTATGTATCAATAATATTAAGGGTAAGGTTATGTTGAATCCTCCTGCTACTTAGCTGAAGTGCCTGTTAACTATATATTTAAATAGAATCTATATTGTTAGGCTTTGTGTATATCAGTTCGATCTATATGAATGTATATATAATAAATTTGAAAAATGTATTCACATAATGTACAAGATATTGATTATTGAGTGATCCTGTTTTTCTGCTGTTGGGTATTGTAACTTTATTTTATATACTGCAATATATAGCATATATAATATATATATTATTTAAAAATCTGTTGACTTTGATTTGAAAAATATATACATAGTGATTTTATAAGTAATTTATGATTTCTTTTATATATATAACTGTAATAAAAGTTGTTTTTTTTTTCATTAAAAAGTGATATATATTTTAAAATGATTATGAATAACCTGATTATAATAATAATAATACTTGTATATACACAAATACAAACTCTTACATATTAATGTTAAGTAAAGTAATGTAGATCAAAATTTAGCCTTTGTACAAATTCTAACAAAATAGTCTTTTTCTTTATACTGAAGTTTTTGATTTATTATAGGTGTGTTTAGTTATTAAATTTTATTTATTCATGTTTCGGTAATTAATTTTATAATAATACAAATTTCTTTTAGAGGATTTATAATATTACTAGTTAGGTTGGAATATCATAGAAGATGATGCGTAACGTTTGTTTGAAGGCTTTGTGAAAAAGACTTGTAAAATTAAATTTTTTACAGTAAAAAGATATTAAGGCTTTAATAAATTTATCATTAATATTAAAAACTTATACATATTTACATTAAGTTATGTACAGTTTAATATTAAGTATTCTTTCTATGTACAATACTAGAGGTAGTCAACACATGCACCAGATTCAGAATGTTTTATAATGAGATAGATAAATAATGGACGGAATGATTATTATTAATAAATATAATGATTATTTTCTACTTATTAACAAATGTTTTTTTTTTACGGCGAGACTATGCGACGAAGAAAGCTTTCACATGATAGTAAGTGATACATGCCCATAACAACGCAGCGCTGGTAAGGTGGTATACCCACCACATTGCGCTCGTCAGCTTAAGAGATAAGTTGTTAAGTCTCGTTACTCCAGTTATTACACTAGCACACAGCACTTTTGAAATCGTAACACAGTAATGTTTACACATTACTATTTGGCGGAAGAAATAGGAGCTGCGGTGGTACCTACCTAGACGGTCTCTGCTAACGGAGACTTACCACCAGTTACTAATAGGTTACAGAATCTGATAAAAATTTCTGTTAATATATTAATTCGATAATCATTGGGCAAGGCTTATGTCCAGCAGTGGACGTCTAACGGCTGATGATAGTAGTAAGCTATTAGTAATTTAATTTATACGACAATAATACAAGAATCAAACTACTCTATTAAATATTTTTTGATGAAAGCCGTTAAATATATACATATACTATACTTAAGCGATATTTACAGACATTATAATCTAATTACCCTTTTTGACATTGATTTGATTATATTATACATATTTTCTCTACTTATATTATTTGATGAATGAAACTGTGATCTATTTACAATGTTATGTATGAGGAATCTAAGCACACAAAAATGTACTGATCATTAAAACAGATGTATTTATTTAATTTTTTGAAATACTTGAAAACTAAATATAAATTTTCACAGGTTATTTATTTAATTACAGGATGTTTAAAGGTAAACATCAGGTATAATAAAATGAAAAATGTTGTGGTTAATCCTTTAAAGGATTGTCTGAATGGATGAGTGAAATGAATGAATATATGAAAGGTTTATAGAATGAAATGATTATTGTATAACACTTAGATATTATTATTTTTTAATGCAACTAGGTGACGAAGCGAGTTAGGCGTTCACCTAATAGTAAGTGATACGTTTACACATAACAAGGCGCTGGTTAAGATTGTATACACAGCACTAAATTGCGATCGTTGCATTGAGACGTAAGGTATCAAGTCTCGTGACCCTAGTAATTTTACTATCATACAGCATCCTCTAAACCGGAACACAGTAATGTTTGCACATTACTGTTTGGCGGTAGAAAGAGGAGCTGCGGTGGTACCTACCTAGACGATCTTTGGTAACGGATACCTACCACCAGTGGACTTGGGGTTAAGTGACAATAAAGCCTTAGATGGTCAAGCTATATTCTTAATATATCCTCTTATATGCTCACAAATCATCTATACGGATTTGCAAAGGATCTGCTACCATCATTACTTGTGACTAGGGAATCAGACCAGGATTTAATGAATGACTACATAAATTAAGGACTAAAGCAATAATTCGTATATTAATTAAATAACTAATGAGGTATACGAGACAGCTGCCTCAGACTACTATATACTATTCTAGCGTTATATAACGATTAAGTTGAAAGTGGACCCGATGGAACTCCAATTAAGCTATTATGTACAGTCTAATATAGTTAAGCTCTTAAATCGACAATAAAGCTTATAAATAATATCTAAATTAACTTATTTTACAGTATATACACACTACGATCTTAAAGCTGAATAATCGTTGGTATGATACATATATATACAAAATCATTAATACTATACATATATAAATACAATTTACTCAAATTCAGGTGTATATTACATCTCTAAGTGTATATATTAAGTTTAGACAAAGTTCAGAAGATTAAAGAACTATACTAAAATTAGACACTATTTTGATTTTAAAGCAGAGTAATTCTAGACTTATTAATAACTTGTAGTATTTTTTAATGGATGAGGTGATAAGATGAGCATGGCGTTGACCTGATGGTAAGTGATACGCCTGCCCATAACAACGTGGTGCTGGTAAAGATGGTACAAAGCACCAGATTGCATTCATCGCCTTGAGACGTAAGGTCTTAAGTCTTGTTATCCCAGTAATGACTAGCATACAGCGCCCTTTAAACTGGAACACAGTAATATTTGCACATTACTGTTTGTCTGCTGTAATGCGAGATGCGGTGGTATTTACTTAGACGATCCGGCGATGGACCTACTACTATATGTTGATATTTATATGTGATGAAAATACCCTGCGTTCCTGTAAGATCATACCTGAATGTTGTTTAACTACATCTATATACAAAGCCTTTTTACAGCGTATATGTTAAAAAAGTTGATATATTATGTATGTGTTGAAGTAATGATTCCGTGGTTAATGTAACTTTATAAGCAGAGCCAGAGATAGCCATGAAATAAAAGAAAACAGGTTTTATGCCTTTGAGGATAATGAAGTAATTATTACGAATTTCTGTTGGTAACTGCTTAAAAATTAAATCTGTTTATGGTTTATTAATATAGGCAAATACAATCTACATATATACAATATTTAGAACTATAAGCTTATTAAATGTATAAAATATATGAACATTAAATAATAAATGTAATATCCTCTACATAATTATACAATAATTATATACATATTGAAAAACTATTGGTGGTTTCGTATTATTTTATATTAGGTATTGGTATCCGGAAGGTTATATGTATTCTAAATAAGAGTACTGGTGGAGTGTTATATTGGAAGACCGGAGATGGAATTCATTATTTCAGCCGGTAATCGTTCGTTGCTGAACAGGTATTCCCAATTAATCCGCCGTGCTACCGGTACGATGCTAACTATATCCAATTCCTTCCGATCCTCACCAGATCAGTCCGGGAAGGTGGTCATTCCACACTGACCTACCATTATGTGGTCTCTATTTCAAGATCTCTCTGTACCCTCGGATGGACACTGCTTACTAATCTGCCAGCTATCTTTCGTCTCCTACGGATCTTCTCATTCCTCGTCTTACAAAACCACCAAGCATAGCTCTTTCCATAGTTCTCAGAGCAACTATGAGCTTCTCCATGAGACCTATCGTTAGAGACCACGACTTCCTTCCATAAGTCATAATTTCTAGTACACACCATTTAAATACTTCTCAATCTGATGGTAATTAATACAAGCCTAGAAAATTGTGTTCAGTAAAATATTAAATTATTCACACGTTACTGTTAGACAGCAGAAGTAGATATTAAATTGGTGCAAAGTCTACGTGATGGATGAGCTACCGTCAGTTTCAATTTAGTTAAAGTATAACGATGATTTTACATTCCTTGTACCTAGAGACCAAACATGTCGCCCCAACAAGTTTCTTCTGCTGAAATTTCCTCCTCATACTT
>DWLS01001533.1:0-21339 GCA_018246255.1 Pachliopta kotzebuea | reverse complement strand
ATAGCATTTGGTAGATCAGCTAGAATCGACTGGTTATATATTTGTAGATCGTCTGCATATAGATGATAGCGAGATGATACCTATGAACTGGGAATCACGACCCATTACTGAATATGATTTACTATTAAATTGTATCTATACATAAAATTTACTAGTCATAGGTCTCTATTGCTGGATACCGTTTAGATATAACAGAAGCTCTTACTGAACGATTGTAACTATAGAAATTACTGAGGTAACGAGACCTTACACACGTTTAAAGGAGATGAGCGTAATGTGGTGCTTTGTATACCCATCATAACGAGCTATAGATTCAATAGTGAAAACGTTTACCTAAGAGCAAAGTGTAGGGTAAGAGCAAAGCTCCCGAGTCTACTCGAACCACGTTGACGTCGATGAGCAGCTGCAGGATATTGTACGGCAGCCAGCACAGAGCGAACAGCACTGCCAGCAGCAGGAGGATCCAAGCTACACGCTTCCTCTCCCGGACCAGCCGCAAGCGCTGCGATACAAATAAAAGTAGAACTAATTTAAACATATAACATTTTAAAAGTATCGCATTTAAATACTAAACGTAATTCAAGGCTAATATTAAATATACTAATTATTTAATTCTTTTATACTAGGAAGTGACAAGAGGAGGGCGGAGTTACCTTTTGATAGATAGATAGATAAAAACATTTATTGTTACCACAAAAACACACACATCACATACAGATAGACAGATATAAGAATTTATGCACAATAATATTATGTCTTACATTCTATGGAATGCGAAAACACATAATATATAATTGCGTGCGTGCTGCAGCGGTACAAAAGGCCGCAGCTCAGTGGATTATTCACCTGCTGGGGGTGAATCACTGATTTTCAGCTGCCACCCGCTGGTTTAGTCACGAAAGTCGCTAAAAAATTAATTTAACTTGATTTGATGCTCCGAGATTAGCATGAACTACTTATTTCATTAATAGTAGCAGACACAGCTTCCCAAATACAATGTTAATCTTTTATTTTTTGTTTGTGGGTTTATCTGCGATCAGTACCAGTGTTATAAGCAGATAAGTTGAAGGATAAGGTCGTGGAAAGGCCTTTGTCCAATGACAAAGTCTCTACTTTTTAGGAGAAGCCTAATCTTTCATCTAGCTTTAGGATATTTGCTCTCTTCAGTCTTTTTGGTAGGCTATTAAGAAGAAGCTTCTGGGCCAGCTCGTTCGGGTGTGTTGATAAGTGTGCCTTGTATGTGGTACTGGCTTTCGCAATTTCATCCCTGACTGTGGGGATATTGGCGAAGTGGTGTGTTTCAGGATTGGTGATGAACCACGGAGCCTTCAGAATGCACTTGAGAATGCATGTTTTGACAGCGTTGGAGGATTTCGATGCTTGAGTGGCAGCCGCTACCCCAGAGTTGTATGCCATAATTCCAAATTGGCTTGCTTGCAACCTTATAAATTAGAAGCATGTTTTCCGAGGAGAGATGTGACTTTCTACCAAGTAACCAGGTAGGCTACTTGGTAGAAAGGTGGAGTTGCCTGATCATGAGAAGGTACCTAATGGTAAGTAATAGGCTGCCTATTACAACGCGGTTATCACATTGCACTTGTAGATTTGAGATATAAGGTGTCTTGTTGCCCCAGTAAATATCATACAACACCTTTCACACTGAATGATAGTAGTATTTCCACATTAATATTTGGCAGTAGAAATAGGAGATTCTGGTAACCACCAAATAGTATCTACTAAACGGTGTGTCTACAGTCTACCTGTTCTGGTACTGTGAAAAAATGTGTTTAATTCTATTTCAAAATCATATGTGGAATTTGGATGGTGGTGGTGATTTAGAATCCACGAAGCTACCTGTCACCATAAAGGCTTAATTGTGTTCCGGCTGCCAAGTACGATGCACCATCAGCAATAAAACGGTATACAGTATTAAGTTAGTTTAATTGTAAATCACCTGTTGGCTGTTGGCGCTGCCTTCAGTCTGGTCGAAGGGTGGCAGCACCGAGCACAGCCTCCTGCCCATTAGCGAGTATGAGACCACGACGATGCAACCTGGAGACGAACAGAAAGCATGAAAGTGAGAAAAGTAGATAAAGGAAAATGAAAGTACAGAGAAAAAAGTATAATAAAGAAGGAAACAGAACCTTTTTCTGTTACTCGTTCCCCTTCATGTTGTGGGTAAAGGATTTGGATTTCCTTATTTATTGATTTTCCTTTCTTTATTTATCTCCTGTCTTTCCATATTCTCTCCTTTCACGCCGCATTATTTTCTCCATTACTTTTCTCGTCCATGCATCACCTTTCATTCAAAAAATCGTCTCATCTTTGCAGTTTGTTTTTAATATTATGTTTATCTTTTACATTTTTGCTATCTACTTATATCCTCAGTATAAATTTTTTCTTATTTTACTATTTATTTATTTCATTTCATTTACATTTAGAATTTTACCTTTTTATTTATTATTTACATTCTTTTACATTTTTGCCCTCTTCTCCAGTCTAATACATTTTTCTTTCTTATTCAGTTACGGTTTTATTAGATTTTATCACTCTTTATATTACTCTTTTGGGATATTCAATAAAGATGGGGCGACTCTTGTCATCACTCATCAGAGAAGCGATGCTACCAACGCTAATCTTTTCGCCGAGTTCTATTTCGGCATCCATTTACCGTAAATAAGGGACAGAAACAGAACCTAAGAGACAACACAAAGAGGCATAATTGTAAATAATTAAGCACTTAATAGTTTTTTAAGTTATATAGCTTTTTATTGGTGGTGGGGATGGTAAGTAGTTCTAACCGGAAGCTGTTTAGGTACCTGGTACGAACATTAACGATTTCCGCAATGCCCTAAATAATGTTTAGGTATTTAGGTTTAACCGATTAAACGAAAGACTATATGTTTTTGTATCAAGTTCTTAGACGGTAGTTCGATATGGATTTTTCTTTTATTCGATGATAATGAACAACGCTGGTTAGGATGGTATACTTTATCAGCCGATAGACGTCCACACCTGGGTATAGGCCGCTCGCAAAAGTCGAGGGATTTAGTCCGTCTTCCATCAAGTTGGCCAAATGCGATTTGGTCTAGATCCAGAACCTCGTTTGTTGATTAGGAGGGTACTTCAACAGATGAGGCTGGCTTAGATCTGAAGAAAGTTCTGCGGTTGTGTTCTGAACGAAGATCCCGTGACTTCTTCAAACGCCGAGAACTACCACCGTGGGGGTAGTTAGTTGGTAAAAATCTCCACATAACCTTGACTTCCTCTCAGTAGGCAAGGTATCTTCCAAAGATTTCAAAACAAATAGGTCATGTGAGTTTATTTGTGAACATCCCCAAGATGGTATACATAGCGCCTCATTGCGCTTTGCCTTGAGACGTTAGTTGTTAAGTCTCGTTACCCCAGTAATTTCACTAGCATACAACACCCTTCAATATACAGAGTAAAATTCCAACAGTAGTATTCGTCAACTGCAATAGGAGCTGAAGTAGTATCTAAATGGTTTATAACTATGGTAACCTACCACCAGTAATACAGTAGTAGGTGAAAATAAAAATAGAATTAGAACAATTTCCGACAGGCTTCTAACTAGAAGCTAGACGTTTCGCCTTGAAGTGTAATTTGTCTGTCTGTCTCGAGTCGGACGGAATTAAATAGAGCGGGCCTACAGCACGATATGTATGCAAATGTAGGGGGAAGCAAGCAAGACCTATTCGCAGCAGATCAAATTTTACTATAGTCTGCACTAACTCGACTTTTATCTGTGAATCTATAGACTTCAATTTAATTTTCAAATATCAAATGAAAACTTTTACATATAGATAAGACAAAGAAAAATATATAATTAATTTTATTTATGTGACAGATGGTAAGAGACGATGAAAGATGGGAAGAGAGAAGCGCTGTTTAAGATGGTATACACATGTCAGTGCCACATTGCGCTCGTCGCTTTAAAATGTATCGTGTTAAGTCTCGTTACACCAGTAATTTCACTAATATACCCTTCATACCGGAACACAGTAAACGCACTTTACTCTTTAGCAGTAGAAATAGAAGCTGCGGCGATACTTCCTAGACGGACTCCGTTAACAGACTCACTATTAGAATACTTTATTTCTACGCCATCTATGTCATAATGATTGCACTTTTTGCTTACGTATTTATTGTTTTCCTATATAATGATTATTAATTATTTTCAAATGACTATAACAGAAAAATAAATTATTTATAAAACAAAAAAATTGTTTATTGTAACACAATAAGCTTCTTGAAGCTTGAAATATCTAAATTAGTTGAGAATAGTCTTTGTAGCGTATATAAACAAAGAGAAGAAATGTGAGTGAAGATGTCGTTGATATAAAATGATTTAAGCTACATTAAAAACAAATTCTTAATTGAAATCATTTAAAGAATCATTTATTACATGTGTTAATATTTATAAAGGTTATTAATTTATCAAAATACTGTATTAACGTTTTCCTCCGTATGAATACACTGAGCTTTCAATGCAGATTGATTTCCCATCGATACCTTTAGACATTCATATGAGGGTTCTGCATGCACGAGCTTGACGTACAGCTTTTTAATCGGAAATTTTAAGCCAAACTCTTTCATCAAAATGCAAATGAAAACTTAACATTAAACGATATCATTTAATGATAAATTAAACAATCTTATCCTTAGGAAAATGTTTATAAGTTACTATTAATATTGAAGTATTTTATTCTCAACCAACAATAATTTATTTTCTCTTGTTGTGTTTTTGTCATCAAAAAAACCATAAATAAATAGATAATGATAGTTATCTTAATTTTGTTTTAAATATCATCAAGTTTAAATCTTTTACATCATCTCCCATATCCTAGATTGACTGGTAGAGGATGATCGTAGGTTTTAAATCCGCTTATTAGATCCTAATTTAGATTAAACAAAAGTTTTTAAATAATATGAATAAAGAAATATGAGAAATGTTCCTTTTTTATCTCTTTTACGAAACCACGCGGATTTAACCCATATCCTAAATGTTGAACAATTTTTCAGTACAACAGAGCAATAAATTGGCTGTTATTTAAAAGTGGAAGCGATTTACAAAATAAAAATTACTCGTAACAAAATATATTACATACTTATATATTTTTCATTCCCCTTTCGTGTTTTAGGTAAAGGTTCTAATGTGCTTTTTTAATTTAATTTCTTTACAAATTTTCTCTTTCCTTACCCTAAATTTCTCTTCTCTGTCATTCCACATATTTTCCATCTTCCATTCTTTTACTACGTTGCTTTTTCTTCTTCATTCAGGCATCGCCTCTCAGACCATGAGTATACTATATTTCATTATTTTGTTGTTTTTTATTTATTAAATTTACATTTCCCTTCTTTCTTATCTCTTAATTTGATACATTTCATATCCTGTCCATCTGTCCTTATCTTTATTAACATTTACATTTTAATTATTTACAATTTTAAACGTGTATTAAGGACTCGTTTTGTTTGATTTAATAATTTTACGTACAACTTCCTTTCCAAATTGTAGAAATATTAAATAGTTATATACTTTCTCAATTACTTTCAGAGACTGAAATTGTTTCAGAAGATTTGTTTTTATTCGAAAAGTCGACGAGACAAGCAATGACTTAATAGTAAATGATACGCTTGTTTACGACAACATAGTGCTGGTCCAAATGGTATACAAAGCACCACATTGCGTTCGTCGCTTTGAGACGTTAGTTGCAAGTCTCGTTACCCAAGTAATTACTAGCATACCTTTAAAACCCGAACACAATTATCGCACATTACTATTCGGCGGTAGAAAGCTGCGGTAACTACATCGTTTCATTAACTCTGTATGTGAACGTTTTAACTGACGTAATTGTGATATAGTATGATTTATGTTCGCGTTTTTATATTCCGGAAGAGAGTTTTATGTGTGTCGAAATTAATAAAACACAGATGTTACATGTAATAATCTTTTTTTTATTATAATAATATAATCTATAAATAAACACCAAAGCGGGAGATAACTGGATGAGTAATGCTTTAGAATACAATCTGTGTGTGTCTAGAAAGATGATTTTTTAATTTGACAATGCAACGAGAAGAACAAAGCGTTCATCTAAAGGTAAATAATATGCCTGATCATAATACAATGCTATTTAGGATGGTATATACAGTACCACATTGCGCTCATCAACTTCAGACCTTATTTGTTGTGTCATGACGTCAGTAATTCTACTATCAACAGCACCCTTTAAACGGGAACATAGAGTAAGAACGATGTAAAAATAATAAACGAGTTAAAGATAATATAAAGCATGAAAACGAGATAGAGATTATAATAGAAAATCAGGGCTTAAAAAACTGAACATATTAATGTTCACATAGTACTGTATTTAGGCTGTAATAGGAGTTGCAATGATACGTAAACGGTTTGTGGTAACAGAGACTTACCAGCAGTAAATAAATATAATTTTAAAGCAAGCTCAATCGGAAACCTCAGGCTACGGGGGATAATACTAAAAAAACCTGAATATTTATTAAATATACTAAAATTAAAAAAAAATAACTTTGATAATATAAAGTAGCTAATAAAACCAAATAAAAAGATGTACACGAACCTCGGCCCACATTTACCAAGAGAAGGGGAATGATAATTAAAATCATAGGCAATATCAAAAATATAGGCATCCAAATGCAGTTTCCGAATTTGCCTAATTCGACTACTAAATTTTATAAAGCAGTAAGCTCACGGCATTTAAGTAAGTAATTTCTTTTTTTCATAAAGGCCAAGCAGCTTCCAGTGAAATAAGAAGGAGATTGAAAATCGATTACAGCAAAGCGCTTGAGCTTTTGATACTGATGGATGTTTCCTTTTTGGATAATCGAATATATTTTAACTTTAATTGTGTATTTGTTTAACGTAATCATTTTTGTTTTTAGGTTAAGCTGTGGAAAGAATGATAAATCATTAAATGATGAAAAAGCGGAATTGGGACGTGGCTATTTATAATGAGCTTTATAATAAAGCTCAGAGTTACCTAGCAATAGAGAGGCTATACTCGGAGTATCTCTACCCTAAATGAGGAGATCGCAGAAGAATTAAGGTCGCCGTAGCCTCAAGGATTGCTAGACTTAACTGGCAATGGATGAGACATTGCTCAAAGAACTGACAGCTGATATAGCAGTAAGTTTCTGGAGTAGTAAACGTAGTGCTGGCTAGCCCCCTACTAGGAATAGCTAAATATTAAAATAGAACAAAAATGTAATAGAAAAGAGAGAATAATATTAAGAAATTGTAAAGATGAGGTGGTTTTCGAAATGAGAGACGATGCGTGAATGAAGAAAACATGGAATGGAAGAAAGATAATACGGAATTAAAGGAAGGGGCTAGAAGATAGGAAATAATAATAAATAAAGATGGAAATAAATAAAAAAAACCCATAGACCCTGACCGATATCACGCAGGGGAACGAGTATTAAAAAAATTTATATCATTGATCTATTGTAAGTCTCTCATCTAATGATTGATTTATCTTCTAAGATCTTCTTAATAATTATCCGCATGTAATGAAGCTTTTAAATGATGACTTAATTTTGTAGCTTTACGATTAATTTATCAGTTACTCCATTCTAAAGCTATTTCAAAACTTAAGCGAAATACGATTTCCGTGAAGCTTCTATTGTCAATAACTTGTTCTGCAAACTGTTGAGCTTCGAGCTACTTCATCTCATAAATATGAGTTAATTTTAGTACTACAGTACATTTATGAAATATAGTATATATATAAACAACTAAATAGACCGACGATGTGAAGACCGCGGGAAACCGTTAGATACAGATAGAGCAGTACTGATCGAAGTGGGATGAAGAGCCTATGTCCAGTTGTGGGCTTTTAGATACAACTTGAATAAGTTAGACTTTTACAGAAGTATATATACAAGAAGAGTAGTTAGGTTATCTCACCTGGCACTGCGTACACGAGTATGAAGCTGAATGCACCGAACAGTTCCTTGTTGATGGTATTCGGCCACTTCTCTGTGCAAAATTCGATACTTCTCTCCACCAATATCTGAAAATTTAAATATAAATCTATTGGTACACGTCAATATTACTACGAAATGTACTATGCTAATTTTAAAAAAAATAGAAGCTGATTAACCTCTCAGTTTGCTGTATAACTATCAATCGCAAGACATATAGCGCTTCTCGCAGGTGTATAACATCACTTCAAAATTTCAATTACAACTTTCTTTAAATGCTTATCGCTATTTTACTAAAGATATTGATACAAAATAAACTTACTTATGAGAGGGACTCTATCATAATGAATTAATTAAACTTTAAGATCATGAGAGCGTTAAGTATTGCATGTAATATCTAAACAGTAAGAGAGATCCAACTACATGAGGACATACAGATACTTTCAAAGAAACAATGTACAATAACCTTAACAATAAAAAAGTGGTTGAAATATCATTCATTCAATCTGTAGCAATAGCAAAAAAAAGCAAAAGCTGTATAAAATTTCCAAAATTTCGTACGTCGTATACATAATGAAATCCAAGTTCTCCTTACATCGGTTTACATTTAAAATGTCAAATGAAGTGTTTCAAATCAATCTATTCAATGGAGTCGCGACAAAGATTAATTTGTCGAATACTGTTATCCTGTTTGTAAGGACAAAGGGCCGTACATTTCTGTATTATTATTTAAGGCTTTGATCCTACGCGAATCGTCAATCTTCAATAGAGTGAATTGCTAAATGCGGGCCCCCGAGCTTTTCATGTGTATTGTGTTAACCTGGGGAAAGATATCAACCGTTTCCTATACATTTATATCTACTTCGACTTTCTGTCGTTTCAATTCATTGGAAATTTGTTAGTAATATTGAAAAGGAACTTATTTTTCAAGTTACAACGCAATCACTTAACTAACAGATAGATATAATAACGCTACTTTATATTTCATTACCAAAGAATTGAATTACAAAATATGTATTTGTATACTGTCTATATATGTAACTATTCTATCATTATTAATTGATTATATATGAACGGGATATTATATATATTACTGCAACAACAAATCTGAAGACTAATGCAAACATATAAACTGTTTGTAAGCTGATTGAATTCTTTTCAAATCTGTATACAAGAATCTGTTAGATGAACGCTTGTGAAAATTCAATTAAACTTGTTTGTTTCATTATAAATGATGATATTCATTTGTAATAATTAAAAAAAAACCACAGCCTAAACCGAGCTTTAACAGCGCTAATTCGAGATTAATTAATTTTCAATATTACATGAGTATGCCAATTTAAAACTTTCTTAAAGCGAGTAACTCGTCACGGCCTCTCTAACTTTCCTTTTGTTGAGAAACTTCGGAGGCAGTTGAAAAGTTAATTCGTTGTAAGAAATTGAAAAAAAAATGTTATATCGGTCTTTATTTTTAGAAAAACAAACTAATATTAAGTTCAACCTATATAGCAGTAATAAGTATATAAAAACTGGACAGGTTAAACGATTTAACTATTATAATTGAATGTGAAATAATATGAGGAATAAATGTATACATTGTACTAATAAAACACCAAAGTTTTTTAAAGAGGGGTGAGGGGCATTAAATCAAAATGTTGCTATGAACATGTCGTGGTTAACAAAGGTTAAAATACCGACTAGGTTAATATCTATTGGTAATGTTCAGCAAAAATCTGGTTTAATTATCTCTAAGACATTTTACTGGTGATAGGTCTCTTGTCGGAGACCATAATCACATCTATGTAGGTATAGTAAGTTGCGATCATTACTGAGTTCCAGATTGAAGGGTACTGTATGCTAGTGAGATTACTAGAATAAAGAGACTTAACACCTTACGTCTCCAGTCGAAGAGCGCAAGAGGATATGTATTATTCTAACCAGTGCTACTCGTGAGTTGTTATGAACTAACGTATCACTTACTATTAGGTGAACGTCTTGCTCGTCTCGTTGAACCAAACAAACCGACCTGAAATCCCGACTATATTTCATATATGTACTGTAGTATTAAAATTATCTCATATTTATCAGATGAAGTAGCTCGAAGCACAACAATTCGCAGATCAAGTTATTGACAACAGAAGCTTCACGGAAATCGTATTTCACTTAAGTTTTGCAATAGCTTTAGAATGGAGTACCTGATAAATTAAGTCATCATTTAAAAGCTTCATTACATGCGGATAATTATTAAGAAGATAAATCAATTATTAGATGAGATAAAATAGATCAATGATATATTTTTTTTAATACTCGTTCCCCTGCGTGTTGTGGGTCAGGGTCTATGGGGTTTCTTTTTATTTATTTCCATCTTTATTTATTATTCTTTCCTATCTTCAAGCTCCTTCCTTTCATTCCGTATTATCTTTCTTCCATTCCATGTTTTCTTCATTCACGCATCGCGTCTCATTTCGAAAACCACCTATTCTTTACAATTTCTGAATATTATTCTATCTTTTCTATTACATATTTGTTCTATTTTTAGACATTAACTTATACCTTCTCTTATGATGCACTATTTACAATTTTTACTTTTTCATTTTTGTTTGCTATTCAACTGTTTTGTTTGAATTTATAACCTTTTCTATTACCTTTAGAATACACAATTCTATAAAGATGGGGCGACTCTCGTCGTCACTCATCAGAGAGGCGATGCTGCCAACACTAATCTCCTTCCCAATCTCTATCTCGGATTCTGCCCTGTTTGTCCCGAATAAGGGACAGGAGGTGATTGCATGCACATTGGTATCAATGATATTGGAGTACTCACAGACCCGTTTTCGGTTCTCGCAAGCAGCGGTATAACCTCCCTCTCGACCGCCGCCACCACCAGCAGGGGGGCGAAGATCGCCAGCGCCACCAGCCAGAGGACCCCAAGGAGTAGGCAGGCGCCGCGCCGCGACGGCATCCACGGCTGCCGGAGGGACTGCGTGATGGCCAGGTACCGGTCCACCGACATCGCGGTGATGGTGAACACGCTGGACGCGACCGCAACACCTGCAGTACAAGAACCTTATATCATACTGAAACAATTTTTGTTTTAAAAAAACAAATAATTTTACACCCTAAGTGATAATGAGTACGAAGATAATTAATAGCACTCAACACAACTCAATTAAAATACTTGAGTACTACCTCAATAAATAACAGAAAAAAATATATACATACGAGTTAGCTTGAGCCATCGGGTGGAAGGGTTTTTAAAAACTACATCCTTGTGACTACTGACCCAAGCTATGATGTTAAGTTAATAAAGACTGAGAGAGAACTGATTTTATATAGTAATACAAGCTTCTTATATACTAAGGTTATACAATGGCTCCTTATGGCTAGTTTATAAACTATAAGTAATTAATGGATCTGTTATCTGAGCATAACGGGTTCCTATTTCAGTTTATCAGTAAGTGTTTTCTTTGTTCATTGTCGGTCTTTCTCTTATGACAACATAACTTACGTCTAGATTTTTTTTAATAAATACTAAAAATACTCTTGTTTGAGTAAGAAGGAAATTATCAAAAAGAAATAAATATTTGGTAGCTACATACATAAATAGATCGCGTTAATAAACATTTCTCGTTAATGCTTCATTCAAATGATCCGGGATTATTGAGTACGTTTCATTGAACATGTATTGATATACTTCCCACCAACTAGGGGTGGTAGAAGACGGCTCAAATCCCCCAATATGAAGACAGACATATGTCCAGCAGTATACCTATCGGCTGACGATAATATCCGTTATAATTTTCAGCTAATCGATGAGAATAAGCCAGGCACATAAAGGACTGATCGTCGACAGGGCAGTAAGGACCTACATTTGCGGCAGCGTATCAGTAAACGCAGTGCTGGAAAACCCCTTAGTAGGTCTGAAAATCTGGTAATGGTCGAAGGAATTCGCTGGATGCAGACAGCGCAGGATCTGGATTGAATATCTTTGGAGGAAGCCAATATCTAGCAGTAGGAGTTTATCGGCTTATGGTAAAGCGAGCGATGGACTTTAATTTGATCGAAAATTATAAGCTTGTTTTAATGTTGGGTTGATTATTACTACTTAAGAGTTAAGATGTTAAGCCTCATTACTCCGGTAATTTCTCTACATACAGTGAGAATATATTCAGTCGATCAATCTCATACCATCGGCATCAGAATAATCGATATTAGTTTACACGTCAAAGCTAATGTACTAGTAATGGATAAGGCGTAAAGCCCTGTCAACTCGTTAACGTAGCTTAAGCAGCTTTAAGTACTTACAGTAATAATTTAACGATTTATTACAACTTGAATACTAAAGCAAATATAAGAGATCTATTTTATATACGAAAACAGTATACCATTAGAAAGTGATTGGTTATTATATGGTAGGTTGGGTTAACCTCAAACAGATTTAACCTTAAAGACTTACGTAGCTTCACGCTTTTTTGTTCCAGAGTAAATCTTAAAAAGATGGTATTTTTTTTTCTAGAAAGAACACAAGGTTATATGGGATTTGTACCCACTAAAACACTGTTGCGAGTTGAGAGTTGTAACCCTTCCAACTATACTTTATATGCTACATCGAGACCACTTTGTATTTATCGTCCCCCACCTCCGAAGACTTTTTAGTCAGCTCCGACAAACGAGGCTCATGTTTATCGTATCCTCAATAGTCCAAGACTCAATAGCCCAAGGTAGAATACAGATCCCCCTAGTAACGAGTCATAATAGAATACCCTCATAGAACCTTGCATATAAAAGCTTGATAATTGTCAAACACTTTCTCATCGTGATAACTTCTATAAATATCTACCGAGGAATTCAAGTCTCCCCAATGTATCTTCACCAAATTTAATATGTCTCCTGTTTTTATATGCAGACTAACCAATAATGTGGATACTATATCAACAGATATTTACTTATCAACAGGTCTTTATTGTGTAGTATATTATATATATATACATTTTACTTATTAATCATACTGACCTTGTAGGAAATTGACAGTCTTGCACATAACTTCTCCGAAGTACCACAACAAAGTGACAGCTTTCGCAATCTGTACCGGCATGCAGAACAATGTCACTAGAAGATCTGCCACGGATAGGTTCACCAGGAATATGTTGGTGACACTGAAACAAAAATCTATCTGATAATATTTTCTCAGACTTCCAATGTTTAACACTATACTTGCATTGTATGTTAGCAAGTTCATTAAATTGCTAAAAATTGCTCGTTTCTTGAAGTATTGTGGCAATGGTATTAACTATAATGCGAGCTCGAAGTTTACCTGGTGGTCATTAAATGTTCTGATAAATATCCAAGATAACCAATCTTCGAAACTTAGTGTGAGACATCTCACCGATTCCATTTAAATTACAAAGTATGATGAGGAATGACCATAGTCGACAGGTATCATTGAGGTTTTGTGGAAAAGTTATAAAGAGAAAACAAAATGTAAAAGCAAAACAAACATAAGACAAAAAAATTGTAAGATAAACAAAGCAAAAGTAACTAAATAAGAAAGAAGGTACAAAAAGAGAAATTGGTATTGCAAATTTAAAAAATTGAAATGATCAATAAATGACTAGTGGCCTAACTCAAAGAGCGCGATGAATGAAAGGAATGTATGACAGGAGATTAAAAAGAAATAAGAATAAAGATGAATGAAAGATTGAAGAATGAGAAAAGAAAAATGATGACGGATCGGTAGAGGAAAGAAGAAATGTATAAAATAAAAATGGAAACGAGCCTTGGCCCAAACCGACCAGAAAAATGACTAAAGAGAACTACAAAGCATTTGATTTGAACAATGTTCAGACTGCTGCTGAAGTGGAAGTTAATGTTGTATTAGATCATAAGGTCTCCGGCCAGGTGGCTGTGATGATAAAGTAAAATATTAATCCCATAAATTAACATATATATATATATATATCGTTTAAGGGTGAGTCCTGTATCGTTATCGTTTTCGAAGCGGAAGCCAGCGCTTAGCGCGTCAGACGGAAAGATTAATACAGGCAATTACTTTCATTTGTATTTTGTTAAGAGTTCCTTCCCTGGGACAAAACAGCGTGAAGCTCTCATTAAAGAAACGTTCGGTTTCTTTTAAGGGCTGATTTTAATCATCTTCACTTCCATTTGTCTTTTCTTTCAAAAGCTTTACAGAAGTTAACGGAAATTTTAAAAAGCGTTGCCTTCAAAACAATCTATCGTATTAATGACGTTGTTTTAAAATTATAAAAGCGCCTTATCAGAGACAAAGAAGATTTAATTTATTTGGTAATTTATCAGCTGAATAGATAAATTATTAATTAAAAAAAAAAACAGTATGTAACAAGGCGATAAACTTATTTGGGACAGCAAAGGGAAATAGTCGGACATAAAGCGTTATTAGACCAACTATTATCTTCATTAACCTTCTCTTTACTACTTCCTAAGGAAAATGTACTAGTAATGTTAATTGTTTCTGTACATTGCAAGAGTAAGGTCCTATACCATTAATGGTACTTTAATATATATATTTGTGTCAAGAGCGTGTCGTCTCTAGACAATGTAATTAGCTCAACTATTTCAATATGCAAAGCAACTCCCTTTATTTGTATACGTTTCTTACCTACAAATTACTAAAATTTTAAGTACATAAGTTTTGAGCAAAGTAATATTAGTAATTGAATTAGTGATTTTTCAATAAGGTTATTATATGTTAAAGAAACATATCTATATATTAAAAAAAAACGAATGTGTATATTTAAAACATATTCTTATGCTGTATGATGAGACAAAGAGTATAATAGTAGACGTCGTCTGATATCAATTGAGGGGTGTAAGGGATCCCACATACAACAGTTCACGAGACAAACTAACCTCACCTGCTCAATAACGAGGCTCTAGCTCCTCATTAACCCACATTGGGCCAGAGTGATTGGAGATGGCCCAAATACTTCTTATTATTAAGGGAGGCCTATGCCTATCGGCCGATAATGATGATATAAATTTGAATTACGATTAATAACTTAAGTTTAAACTCGATGACATTTTGACCCGTTCAAAACGTGTGGAATAAGTTAACCGGCGGTTAAGTTAATTAACCGCAAACGATGAAAGGTCAAAGCAGTTTAGTTAAGGAGCGGCCGGTGGTCGAATTTAATTAATTATTATAACAAGTGACATCATTGAAACACTTAAATTTTCGATTATCTGATTATCAATAAAATTAAGCAGACGAAGGTTTTATTTAATATATTGGTAAATAACAAATTGTTTGAAAAATTACAGCGTCAGTAAACCAATACTTGATTTACTAGTTGAACCTATCAGGCATATTTATTTAATTTTCTTCTTGATAGTTATTGTTTGTGTCAGAAGGAAATCTTTAGTAAATTTCACAAATTTAAACAGTCCAGTAATTAAAAAAAATCCTTTATTTACGTATATACTGGATAAAATATCGTAGTTATCGGTTCAGCCGTTTTGTAGATTATCCAGAACAAAATTGCAGCTCTACTTTAAGAAAACTTGAGTTCCTTCACTGATATATAATAAGCATGTGTATAATTACTTAACCCGTAAGGAAATTTAAATACTCTGTGCTTAGTGTTTAGAGTTCTCCTAATTAGTCATTAAATAACACCCACAGATTGTACTAAGCTATTAAAAATCCTATGCCTATACAACTGCTGGAGTTTAACAGAAGTAGTAAAGCTAACTGTGAAGTCGGAAACTAAGCTAAGAAGCACAAAGTTCACCTTGACTCATACAATTTGTGAACCCGCACAGTATATATTATTTGCACAAAGAAAGAAGTTTAAAAAAACCAATGAAGAAATTGTTTTAAACTTAAGCGTAAAGAAAGCGGAAATAAGTTTTAATTAAATTCTGTGTCTGTGTAACGCCGTTTCTCTCACTGTCAATGTTGCAATATATCTATATAGGATATATATACAGATACACAGATTTTCTACAACTTCCGGTTGGTCGGCCGGAAACGGAAATACATAAAAAAAAATTTGTGGTCGAAAACGTTAACTTCAATAAAGATATCTAAAATATGCAACAATAAGGTACTTGATGACTTTTGGTCTCACTTCCGGTTGGCCGGTTATACCGGAAGTACATATAAATAGTAATTTTTAACGAGGAACATAAGAATAATATCAAAAATAATAATAGTTATGGTACTTAGTGACTTCCGGTACCACTTCCGGTTGGCTGACCGGTACCGGATATAGCTGAGAACCATCTCCGTAACCACATCAATATTAATGCCAAGCTTCATTTTGGCCGACCTTACTGTTTGGCCAAAGCGCGATCGCAACGGAATTCAGACACAGACACACACTTGACTAAATCATAATCAATACAAAATTGACAATGTAAAGGAAACACAGTACTTATATATTATATGTATGAAAATAGCTGCTGAAAAAATAAATTAAATTGCAAATTATTTCTATTAATAAAACAAATTTATTAGAAAATTATTATAACTTATTAAGTCAATTGTAAAACAAAATGTTTAACGAACTTAATACTTAACTCAAATGAAAGCACCGTCTACTTAATGAAGTTGTTTGTGAATATTTGTTTATGCGACACGAGCGGCTGTTTGACAGCGATACAAATACATAATTCAAAGTTTATTCATATGGAAGGCGACGGGCTACGAGCTGGTCTCCATGCGAGGATATGAAGATGGATAGGAGGAATACGTTAAGTCGAAAGCTCATGTAAAATTGGGGAAGAGTTTGATTGAAGATTTATTGGCAATATATAATAGATTTGAAGGGTTATATTAATAAGGTTATTGTGTAGTTCATCATCAGCTATTTCCACTGCTGGGCATTGACGTACCCCAATAGTGGAGGGATTTGGGCCATATTGGGCCAGGTTGATTTGGAGCCAAAGCCTCGTTTATTGATCAGCAGGCTGCAAGAGGAGGAGAGGTTAGCTTGGATCCTTTGACGTTTCTGTCCCCTTACATCTCCAACGCATTGTATAAACAGTTCCTATTTCTATTGTATATGTAAATATTACTATATTCTAGTTTGAAAGCAGTGTAGTAAAACTACTGGGGTAACGAGAATAAAGACACAAGGAAACAAGCGCAATGTATACTATTTTAACCACCATGGTATGAGCAAGCGTATCACTTACCATCAGGTGAATGTTCATCTCGCTATCTTATCAAGTAAAAAAAAACTGCTTAAACAACTTAACCAGCACTTCATTATTACTTACCTTTAACCAGTTATTAACATATTACTTTTGATGTTATAGAGGATAGGTATAAGGAGTACCGTTCGTGTAAGCTCTGTTGAATTCTCTTCCGTTTTTCTTACTTCCCCTACTTAAGTAATACGGCCTATACTCTTAACATAACTTTACCTTTAAACTTTTGATGTAACGTAAAAGAAAAGCCTTTTGTGAAAGTAAAGAGTTCCGCGTGGGATTAAGTCTAAGGAAGTCTTTGTTATGTGTTCTCGAGCAGAAAGCTTCTGATCATTCATCGTTTCTCATCGATCTTTGAAAAAACGAATTTCAGAAATGACACATTAATATATTAATAAAAAAACGGAAATATTTTCTTTGTCTAAGTTTAAATCAAAGCTTTTTCCAGTACCTTAGAATTTCTTAATATGTATCATATTGTTTCCGATTTTTCGAACTCTTAAACGTAGGTAAGGTTTTTAAAAGACTTTAATTAAACTTATTTAAAGCTTTAACGAAATATTTTTAGAATATACAAAGAAACAACATTTTCAAATAATTTTTGCTAACTTAACACAGATGTTCTCATTACATTTGAACAACAGTATACTTAACATTTATAAAGCGTAGTATTATGAATTGAGATAATTTTCTGTGAGCAGTAATTAAGTTGACGAAGTGTCTCATTATGAAATTCGTTACTCCTTAATAAGGTTAATCCACAGTTAATTAAGACCCCCGGCAATCAATATATATTTACTGTACTAAAGTAAACAAGTTCCGAAATGTTAAAGCACGATTTCTGGTCAATATTCCTTAATAGTTTTATATGAATTACTAACAAGTAATTAAAAGTTACTTTACTGGTCTACATTTGAACATAAATTGTCTTGCAAATTTTTGTTTCGCATATTGCGTATAACTTATATCATTCTATTCTGAATTTTATATGAGCTTTACCTTTTTAATTTTAAGATAGCTGAAGCTCAAGTCAAATCAAAGACTTTCATATTCGACCTCCACAAAGACCGATCTCTCATCATTGATGTAGAAATACAAAGTATGTACATAAATATATTGGTAGTTTAAAAATAATTAACAATTATAAAATAAAAACTAACCTTCATTTGATAGCTTTCTCCTTACTCGGTATTATGAAAGAAATACATATACGTTATTTCAGATTAAGTTCATTGGTAATTTACACGAGTTAAAAGTAAATAACTTTAAGTACATAAGAAGTAGTGTAAGTATCCTAAAAAGAGCCTTTTTTATCGCAGGGAAATCTTCAAAAGATAACATCTGATGAGAAGTCAGAGTTATGTGGGATTTATACCAACTAAAACCCCCTCGGTGGTTATTCTTAGTGTATTGCGGAAGGCCTCGGGATTTTCTTACAGAACTCATCTAAATAGATAAACCTAGAGTCGAGTACTGGGTTCGAATCCTGCACCAATGAACTATTCAATTTAGGTGCAGTTAATATAACAACTAATATCACATGTATCAAATCGCATGGCTATAAAACTTTCAACCAAAATTATCAGTTCATTGAATAAATAATATTACTGTCAGCAGTAGTAACTGGAAATGGATTTTTATACCATTCATTGATGATATTATTTCTATATCTAAATTCTATAATCAATGCTTGACCACGACCTCACCTGGTGTTAAGTGATGATGTGGTCTTTAGTGGTAAAGCTCATTAATCTAGTAGATGCCTATTCACTGACGCCGGTGAGTTGTTCCACTCCTTTGCTGTTCTTATTATAAATATGGAGCTAAACCTCTTTGTGCGTATATTTCCTTAATAAAAAAATAACATATCCGTAGGACATTAAAGTCTTTTTTGTTCAAAAAAAAAAATGATTAATGGTCGCTGTACGCGGTGCCGCAAAATTCAATATGTCAGATCGTAAAACTCATACAATGGGTACAGGAAACGTGAACAAAACAGATTCGATGATATCAGAAAGCTTTGTGTAAAGAAATATTTTCCTGTGTAATGTTGCTACCTGAATTATTATTAAATAAACTTTACATCTCAAATATTACTTAAGCCGTAGACACCTTGATATTTTATTTTGGTATATACATAAAAAAAGATCGTTAACTACTTCGCTGATGAAGGAAGATGAAGCTGGACATTAGTTCAAATTTGATATAAAATGAGCTTTTTCCAAAGAGAGCGTCAACAAATTTTTGGCAGCTGAAACATAAAGAAGCTCTTACTCCAGCTAATTTAAAAAAGAAGACCTAGCTAAACCAGTGATTCCCAAAGTGGTAATTTTCTTTGTATATAGTAAAAGTAATATAGTCTTTATTTAGTCTGTAAAATTGTAGCAAGTTGTAAAATATAAAGCAAAGTACAAATTAAGTAAATATCGACATTTGGAGCGGTTGGGGGGTAGATTAAAATCGTTGCTTTTAAAAGATTTCGCGATATGATCCCCGCGGCCCTCGCAAACGACGCAGCCATTAATAATTCAAATGGAAAACTTAGAAAATATTACATCGGATCCCTGAGGAGCAAGCAGATTTCTTTGAAGGGTGAAATTTTTGCGGACTAATAATACATCGGTTATAGGAATGTAATATTTACCGAGCGCCGGGAATGAAAGTGTCTACTACACAGAACAAGACCAGTCTTTAACACACAAATTTTAGACAATAAATAATAAAAGTAAAGTAGAAAGACGTAGTGACGAGAAAGACAAGTTTAAACATCAAAGTAAGGAATCAATGTAAACATACAACTAATTCGGTATGAGATGCGAAGCTTGAAAGGTGAGAAAAGATATATAGCAAAATGGAAGATAGAGAAAGTAAATTGAAAGAAGAGCATAATTCAAAAAAGGAAAAGAAAGAAAAAAGCATAAAAATAAACAGAAAGAAAGGACCGTTACTCACAAGAGGAAGGTAGAAGGAAATGAAGAAAAGGAGGTCTACTCTGTAGTAATATACAAACCTCTTTACATTATTAGGATTTTTTATTACATCAATCTCCTAGTGTTATTAATGAAGCTTTTATAACAAAATGAGGAGTACTTTTATAATGTAAAGGATCTAGAGAAGGACCTTTCGGTACACAGCATCTAAATCTCCGTACCATAAAAAAAAAATTTCGTATTCTCTATGGAACTATTAATTTTCACTAGAAATGGAATCCTTAGATATAAAAATAGGGACCTAAAATTAACCTCTCACAACACAAACAACCTCTTTTCTTTTTTATAGATTTAACCTCTTTTGAAAGAGAAGTATAATAAACCAGTCATCTGAATTAACGTGATAAGTGTGAACGTAATCATGAACAAGCCATGTCTTACTATCATATAAATGTTAATCATTGTTAATACTGATACATGGTAAATAAAAAAACAGACCTCTATCGGTTCATTCATCACATGTCCGGAGGATTTCATCATCATCAGCTGATAGAAGCCTCCTCCGACGATTGATCAAAGGAAAACAAGAAAAAAATCAACGGAATTTTCTATGTAAAAAGTTTACATAAGTTAAATTACTAACATTCCCATTTCCGGAGGAGGTTACCCTGAGGTTACAGCGGAGGTTAATAAAATTATATTAACAGCAATGCACTGGCTTTGAGCAGTTCATTTTTAACTACGCCGTAATGAAAGCCGCCGCCTTTGATGTGTTGAGGGGAGAGGCTTCAGTGTACTGAAAGTTCAGGATGTTTGTACTAATTATTCTTTCATACTGTGCACTTACAAAAGAGCTTTAATCACAATTTTCAACACAAACAGAATTTTTTTAATTTAAAAAAAAATTAGTTCACTACATATTTATCTAATCCAGTGATTTCTACGACAACCTGCAAGGGGTCTACGTCAGCGAAACAAAATTTGGGGGTTTGTGAAATGAATATGTTGGTCCACGATAATGGATCTCAACACATCCTTCTCACTAAAAATATTGACTTATTGTTTATGTTATATTATTTATAGTTTATTTAATGTTATTTTTTTTTTAAAACCCACCGTAAAAATAGACCTCAGAAACTATCCGACCACACCCGGCACCTCATGGCTAATAGACGTTCTATGACGCTCGAAACTTCGGGTGACGCTGAGTCATATAGGCAGCTCAATAGACAGATTA
>DWLS01001532.1:0-21345 GCA_018246255.1 Pachliopta kotzebuea | reverse complement strand
AAAACAATCAAGTATTTGATAAGCAAACAAGGTCTCCGACAATAGTCCGAGGAATAAAAGAGCATATCAAAATAAAATAAAAAAAAAATAAAAAAAAATACCGTATTTAAATTAAACAAATGTTTATTATGTAACACTTATCATATAAATAATAATAAATCCATTTATGTCGAGGAAAATAGTTTAATTAGCCTAAACCCGTAACGTCTAAGTAGATATAGATATCACTGCTACTTCTATTTCTACCGCCAAAGAGTAATATGCTAATATTACTGTGAACCGGTTTGAAGAGTGCTGTATGATAATGAAATTACTGGAGTAACGATACAACACTTTAAACCTCTAGGCGATGAGCGCAATGTGGTGCCGTGTACACCGTCTTAAACAGCATCAGGTTGTTATGCAAGCGTTTAACTTACCATTAGGTGAACGCCTTGCTTGTTCCGTCGTGTCATATAATAAAAAAACGATGATTTATGTTTCTTTCTGTTTTGAATGTTGGTGGTATAAAGGATGTAAATTTTTACTCATAATTCACAATGTAATATACTTACTACGTGAAGTTATGTTTACATTTTAACAATCCCGCAATTGCACATTTGTCATAAGTTTACAGCCGCAAGAGCATGTCTCTTAGATGAGATTTCTTTTACTGCCGAGTGAGAGCATTGTCGCTATACGGATACAGTAGACGATAAAATACATAAGTTTACTATGATGATGCAGTTGTGTATAAAAGTGAATTGGATAAATAAGAAATTAAACTGTATTATAAGCACGAAATGTTAACTCGTCATGGTAACAAATGTGGTAATAATGTCTTAAGCTAATAGATCAATCGAAACTATGGTTACACCTCTCATACATGGGACTAGTAAACAAGCAGTAAGTTCTAAATCTTTGTTGGTAATTGCTGGTAGATGTCTGTTGGCAGTGACCATCTAGGTAGGTACCATAACAGCGTTTATTCCCACCGCAAACATTGCTTTGTTAGAGTATCGAAATTACCGCAGTAACGAAAGTTACATCATACGATTCAAAGCTACGAGGATGTTCTATTGCATTGTAAACATCCTAACTATAATATACGTTGTCAGATAGATATATATATTATTATACGTATTATATATTGACATTCTTAAAGGACTTTGGCTACAGACTCACAAGTAAATTGATTTCGTTCATTCAACAAAGTTACAAGACGATCGTGTCATTTATCTGATGGTAAGTAATACGCTGGCCCGTAATAACGAGGCGCTGGTTCAGATGATATACTCAGCACCATATTGCGCTCGTCGCCCTGACTCTAGTTGTTAAGTCTCGATTTTCCGGTAATTTCACTAGCTTACAAAGCCCTTCATACTACGATATAGTAAAGTTTTCATACAACTATTTGCTAGCTGCAATAAGAGCTGCTGTGGTACCAAGGTTTTCGGCAAAACTGACCTACCACCGCTAACATAAAATCGATGCGTAAACACACGGATATAAAGTATTTGTATTACAATCATTACTACAATGACGCAACACGAATTATACTCACTATACAGTAAGTATATTCGCATCAGTTACACGATCGTAATAAACGGAAATTATATAATTGGCAACACTATCCGTGACATTCAAGTTCCGCCCCCCTCGTGCATTGCTCAGCCCAGTTTATTATTATCTTGTAGTTTAATATTAGTAACATCCACATAATGCAAATGAAACAAACAGTTTCCTTATTATATTATTGAAGTGGTGATGACTCCTCTATTTAGACCAGTATATCCAGAAATGGAGCGAAGGACCCACATGGAGGCAATTCTATCATTTAGAGGCGCAACCTGAATTTTTTTTTTTAAAGTTAACGTTATTTCACTTGGCACAGGACAAATACACACGGTCTGAGTGGGGATAAAAAAAATTACTCAAAAGTTAGACATTGGACTAAGAGGGTTTGAAAAACACTGATTTAGACAGACTTCACATAGATCTCGCCATTGGAATAAGAGTTTGTTGACGTTATTGGAAGCTTGGTTGGTACTAGAGTTTTTACCGTAGCCTTGACAGCATTACCATTGTTTGTCTGAACACCTAAAAGATCCAGAATATTCTGGGCGAGAATGCTTCGGCATCCACGGCATCATTTTCACATAAAACCATAAGAAATTAGACAGAATTTTTCTGTCATTATCACACATAAAAATAGACGACTCTCTAACTAAAATTTTTAGTTCATGTACCATGTAAACATTGCTATGATTTTAATAGAAAGCTCTTACAATAATATTACATACTCTCAATAGTTGTTTAAAAATGTAATAAAATACATATCATTATATATACTAAACATATAATTGACCACAATTTAAAAAGAAACTGAAAAGGATTGACATTCATTGCGACAGCAGGAAGTAACTATGCACTAATAGATCAAATATATAAACTACTGCACGTTGGATATTCTCTAATGAAACAATTTAAATATTCTATAATTAACCGCGAAGTTAACATAAATATCAGTTAAAATTATATAATTGTTGATAATAATAATTTTCTCATACATTTTTAACTTTTGTTCTTTGTAATGAAGAGAAAAAAAACAGGTATTCCTTGCTTGATCTCAAACCATACAAAATACCACCGGAAACGACTGTAATTAAGAAACTTTTTCCTAAACATTTCAATGACTAACAACGTTAAGAAATTACCTAAAATTATGCGATTTTCAAAATCACTCTTTAAAGAGGAACGGTCCGCGTTTTTTGAGAGGCTCTTCACCTCAACATCCACTAAAAGAGGAAATGTTCTCCGATTTACGGGTCATTTACTTCACGCAACAAATATCGTGTGAATAATAATTCGTTTGTTTGACTTATTAAACAAAAATATTATTCACAGCTATAATAATTGCCGTTACGTTTTTATTTAAACAAAAGGGTTTTTCAACTGGTGCCTGAGAGTAAGTGATTCGTCTGTCTATAATGGAGGGATACTTACGAAGTTTACCTTGTTCCATATTGTGCTCATCCTTCAGTCACAAGCACCTTTTGGAATGAAATATACTTCTGTTTGGCGGCAGAAAGAGGAGCTGAAGTGGTTTTTACTTAGACGGTGTCCTGCCAACTGGATTTTAACATAAAAGGATTTGAGAACTTTACTTGCATTGAGCCCTGAAATGTTTAGACATCAATTGTATAAGAAATACAACATGTGTGGTCTTATAATGGTTTCTATTACCTTTTAATATTAGAATGTGCCAGAGTTATACCTTATAATTGCCCATGGGGCTAATTTTCATGCTTTGAACACAAAGCTCATGAGTTCGATTCTCTGTGAAATTATCCCTTTCTCAGTCTTAATATTGGCCTTTCAAATCTTCTTAACCGGAAGAGCTATAGGTTTTTGGTCCCGGATTTCTCGTCTCCTTATCTTGTACTTCTTTTTATCCTGAAACGATATCCATATAGCTATTTCAAATTAAAAGTTACCAACGTTGGGGTATGGCTATCGAGTAATAGAGACTAAAAGACAATAACTAAAAGAAAGCAGGCTAGGTTCATTTTTCTCACCATCCTATGGAAAGCTAGAAAAATATGGTACGCGAACTAAAATGAAAAACGAAATGGTTTCATAAAATATTCTATGAATAATACTAAATTACCAACTATGAATATGTTACAGATATAAGTTAATTATTAGTCCTGCGAAGAACACACACACAGACTTGTTTCTTTACAAATCCAAATAGTATTTTCCCAATGTATCCATGTCGAATGGTGCTGATAAATAGTGAGTGTGAAACCACAAAGCCTTCCTACTTCCTGATATACCATCGTAATGTATTCAACGGCCGGGATACTGTGACCGGGCACAACCGCACTGTTTTTACCGCTATTCGCATACCAACATTCGAATGGAGGCTGCATCATCGCAGCTGACTTGGATGGAGCTCTCATGATTGCATAACTGTGCTCCTGTATACAGAATTTCATAACATACACCAGTATGATGCATTTCATACAAAATTCTTGAAAGCTTTTATCGCTGATAGATTGGTTTACAACTGGGTCCTCTGGTATATCTCCTGGGCCTCGTGTGATTAAAAACACTACCGCCATTTAACTTAAATAACTACCCCTTTCTCTTCCCATCCATTCCATTCCATCTCTTCGTCCCTCCCTTAATCCATTTCCCTCAACTTTCTCATCTTACTTATATTATTTTATTAATGTTGTTCAGTTTGCGAAGTCCGATTCCGCGAGTTCTGGGACCGATGAAGCCTTCGCGGCCATAATAGTGGCCGAGGGCAAAACCATCATTCGAAAAATAACTTAAGTAGCACCAGAATTGTAGCAAGAACTTGCGTAACTTCGCACAAATTATGATTGTAAGTAACAATAAAAACAGAGCCTTTACATTAACAAGAAGAACAGGAGTAACTGAGGATGCGATTACAGTTCACCATTGTATATCTCATTTAAAATAAAAAACAACATCCTTGACTTTAAGGAACAATAGAACATCTCGCATTATGCGATGAGCTGGTAGTTTTCCTCTACTCCATGGCCCTTCGCAGTAGATCCGTATTCGGTAAAGCGTTTAATATTTCCTCAACACAACCTTTCAAATGCTTCCGCGGTTCAACAGCCGCTTGCTTGTTGTTTATGTCTTCTGGTATCATTACAAAGGGCTGTTATAGTTCATCTTTTTTAATGAACATTTCAAGTGTTGGAATATGTTATAAAAATAACAGCACAGAACAGAAAATATTTCCTCTAACTCACCGTTCAATTTTATTTTGAAGATGGCACTCATTAAGAATGTAATATAGAATTGTAATGATTTGCTTTATATATGTAATATAAAAGTAATTTGGTTATTGTTGTAAACAAAACAGGTTTAGTTACTAAAAATAATTGATCTTTTCAACAAAGGGTCCTGCGCTTCTTTAAGACCTTACTGCCTCATCAGAAGACACCTTCTTTTGATTAGTTAAATAAAAAAAAGTACCGTGTGTATCAAATATATGTATCGTGGAAATCATCAGTTCAACGTCTCTTTAGAATCTCGCCTGTAGTTATCAGTCACAGCGTGATGCCAATGCGAGATATTTCAATAAAACTTTTTTGCTGCAAATCACCAGTATAGATGACCATGCTCCGAGCGTTTCGCGCTGCTGCCCGCGGCCTCAGGCCACAGTTATGACAGAAATTTACCATTACATAACCAGCAGATAAACATGAACGCCATTTTGTCATCATAAAGCGGCATTTTAAATATGCAATTGCATATTTCCACGTAGGCTGGACAGTCTGCAGCTACTTTACTAAAGCAATGAGTATATTTTAAACAACGATCTTAATACAATCATATGTTATATATATAAGGACGTAAAGCAGTAACATTTTTTAATTGACTTTACTGGTGATCAGCCTTTGTGATGAACGCGGGCTTACTTCGGAATAGCACTGGCGAAAATGTAACAAAAATCTAGTATATAATAATACATATGGTAAAAATCCTACATAACCCTGGCTTACCCCAAGAAGACTAGTTTCGAAACATTTCTTTATCATATCTAAATAATGAGTTCTTATACCCTCATGTAAAAACATTCATATGAGATAGGTCTCATGCTGTCCCTTTTATAATTATAATGATCATAATCATCAGCCTATATTAATCTGCTGCTTGTATAGACTTTTCTTCAACGTCTTTCAAAAATTGCGATACTTATCTTTTCGTATCAACTCATTTTCGGCTGCACTTATGGGCCTCTGTTTAAGTTTTAAGGCTTTATGAACAGATTTTTAAATTTTTTATCTATATTGCAGTAAACTTTGTGTTAATAATGAAAGTAAAAAGTAAAAATACACAATCAAACATCTCAGATTAAAGCCCATAATTTTGTCCGTTAGGCTATATTAAATAACAATAATTTACATGTAATAATATATTTAAGAAACGTGCTGTAATTTTTTATATTTATTGCCATTAAGTGCTATTAAAGTATGTATTTTATTAATAATATATTGTGCATTATATAAAAACCTTAAAAAAAATCTATACGTCTTATTAACACAGAGATGATTATAAAAAAGTTACTACGCTTTGTTTTCGCTTAGTTGTTCTTGTGGGCGTATAGCAATGTGATAATTAAAAATAAACATCAGCCTTAACTTATCAAACAAATACGAATACAGCGTATTAACATAAGCGAGACTTTTCAATAGATTAACAGTTTTTTTTTATGTTTACACGCTATGCCTAGAAAAACAAATTTTCCAAGATTATAGAAAAAATATACTATACTAGACAAATATGTCCAAGAAATAAGATATTATAGAAACATTGACTTGATAAGTAATATAAAAGATAGCAATATTTTTAAGTTATTTGTTTATCTAACATTTCCCATCAGTAATTTTTAATTTATGTTATATTTTTTATTTATATATGTACTTCATAGTACACATAATATAGATATAAATTCAAAAGTGATCATATTTTTCTGTTTTTGTTTCAGCAATGTCGGCCGATGGGTCGACGACAGATATCAATGGGCTGCTCAACGATACCGGTGAGTAAATTTTTTTAGTAATTATAATTTATACATAGCTAAAAAGATTTAAACTGTATTATTTTAACAAAAGCGCCATCTATGAAAATTTCTTGAAATCAAAAACCTTTGGTTGTCGTTGGTATTTGGTTGAGCGCCATCTGTTGAAAAATAAAGGTACCACCAAAGATAATAACTGTCTAAAATGTTCCATTATACTTTACTAGATGGCGTTGCTTACATTCAGCGTATATTCAACTGTATTAGTTTACATTAGTTTCTATAGATGTCGCGAAACGCATTAACTTTATATTTTGATAAAAGCAAAGGGAAAATATTTGAATCTATAATTTTAATGTCTTTTTGCAACCGCGTTATATAATTATTTTCCTAGATAGAGCGAGAATTTCTTTGCTAATGTTAGTATTATATTCATTTATAATTACATATATTTTTATTTAAACGTTACATGTTAAATATCGTTGCAACAAAAACTTACAGTATAATTACCTTCATTAGTAAGGAAAGTAATTGCAATGTGCATCGACATTTAAAGGTTATTAAACAAAAATCACTTAATTACAACAATATCCAAAGAGTAAAAGACAAATTAATTAAGTACTTGGTATTAATTTTTTGTAAAGGACATAGTTTAACTTTGTAAATATTTCATTTAATTACACTAACCATTAATATAAATAGTGAACAACACAGAAATTACTTGTATTTATACGTTAATATTAATTCCAAAAGGTAATCAAATTACAGCGAATTTTTTAACCTAGTAAAAGCATAGCTTATCATTCCACACGTCATTCGATACTAAGGAGTAATACATGAAACCCTACCCAAAAATCCGGTTAGGTAATCCATAAAAGAAATCCTATTAGAGAATCCCATATTACGTCAGGTTGCTTGAAGTGTGACGCTCACGCCCTTCTTTATGGTATCGAATTCGATTATAACTTCTACTTTACAAATTGCTCACATCCAACCAATGGTAACCCATTCAAGCTATGAATGAATACGATTACAACGTCATATTATGATAATTTACTACTCCACGACGCTAATAGCTTGATCGATACACGGACCTCAACACAGATTTTATAATTTCAAATTAAACTTTATATAAAGTACATACAATCATTCATTATACTTTAAAGAGAAAAACCGAAGTATAAAACAAATTGTTTTGATTATATTCATTACTAATAATAACAGAACAAAAACCAGTAAACAAAACAAAGTAGATGCTGCCGGTTTATACGTAAATATGTGAAACTTTTCTACACAACTGGTTTCCACAGACGTTCGCCTGTATATTTGTAGGTAGACGTTTAAAATAATACCCTATTAAACTACATCATCAATAATAAAGTCAAACGGTAAATAACCGGTAAATTACAGATATTCGTATGATAAATTATAAGTGTAAACTACCGTTATATGAAAAACCTATATTTTTGGTGAACTGGGGGATGATGCTCGTTCTAATTCAACATCAATTCGGTGTATAGAACTAAGTGACCTATATTTTAATTACTTCAATTAAATAATTCAAATCTGGTATATAATACTATGTTAAATAATATTTAGTAAAAAATAACAGGAATTGAATAGTAACCAGTTTCATTGGAAATTTTCGTCATTTATAGAAAACCTGTTTCAGTGATATGAAGACAGTTGTTTTCTTTTAACTTTAACGTATATATTAGTATATTAAATTAAACATGAAGAATATTTATTTACAGATTCCGGTTTACTTATCCGATGATGTTGTTCAAGTCTTAAATAAAAAAATAAAATAATTTTATTTCGGACAACTGTTTGGTCCATAATGGTATAGTAATTTAATATTAACAATAGTGTTAGTAACAATTAAATAAATAAACACACAATAAGATATACCGTATCTCATCAATATCAGGAAGATAACTCACCAGAAGTAGTGGTTTGACAAAGATAGTAAGTGCAAGTGAAATTACTGGGGTAACGAATTTCACACCTTGTCTGAAGACGATGAGAGCAATGTGGTAATGTGTACTATTTTAACCAGTGCCACTTTGTTATGGTATCACTTACCATTAGATGAATGCTATTCTTGCCTCGACGTAGTATCGAAATAAATCTACAATTATATCTATACCACAGATGAAGAAATATCAAAATTAGATTTGGGGGGGATTTCTTCGATATAAATTGTTTACATAGATATTAGTTACAAACCTACAATGTTCTTATTTGTTTTTGATTTATATTCACGCGATTTGATACATATCTTAAAGCACGTGATATTAGTTGTTATAATAACTACACATAAATTAAAAAATTCATTAGTGCAAGCCGGATTCAAACCCGGTACCTTCGGATTGGGAGGCAGGCATTCAAATCACTAGGCTGTCACTTCTCAATGTTCTCATTTGTTGCTTGTGTATGATCAGTTATGTTTATAGTAGACTTATTAAGTTAATAATTTTAAAAATGCCTAATTAAAGTTGGTTTAAGTTCAATATATTTTTGACGCTGGTTATATTTCATTGTGACGTAGATCTGATGATATCATCGGTTTTGCGGATAGACGTAATGATTTGCGTAATTACACTGATTTTTTTTTGGTTCCTCAAATTTATGTTCAAGCGGTTTTGATTGTTTGGTGCAAATTTTTCCTACTACGTATTTATAAGCGAAGTGGAATTTTTGTTGTCATTTGATTATATTTACAACTCTTTTATATTTTGATAGAAGGTCTCTGTTGTTGGAGACACTGGGAAGTCCAATGTTTACATACATTTACCTAAGTTACATAACTAACCTTATTTACATAAGTTACCGCCGAATAATAATATACTGTGTTTCTGTTGAAGGGCGTTGTAAGCTTATGAAATTACTGAGGTAACAAGACCTGACATCTTATGTCTAAAGGCGACGAGCGCAATGTGGTATTGTGTATACTATCTTAACTATTTACTGGTGGTAGGTCTCTTTTGTCAGAAATCGCCTAGGTAAATACCACCGCACCTCCTATTTCTATCACCAAATAGGAATGTGCAAATATTACTATTTTTCGGTTTGAAAGGTGCTGTATGCTAGTGAATTACTGAGGTAACGCGACCTAACTTACGTCTCAAGGCAACGACCACAATGTGGTGCTGTGTATACCATCTTAACCAGCGCCACGTTGTTATTGGCAAGTGATCACTTACTATCAAGTGAATGCCTTGTCGTTTCATCGCCTCGACGAATAAAACTAAGACCCGTTACTTCACGAGTCGGATATTTTAGCTACAAAGTTATGATTGATTCATTCGGTCTACTTAAAATTCGTGGAAATCATTTCTTTAAAAACAGTTCCGTTAGCAGATTTAAATAAGGCTTCGAAGTTAGGGTTTTGTTTTTGTTATTTTCTGTTGCATTAATTGAGGAAAATTTATAGAATCATACAAACCTGTTTCGTAACTTTAGTGTTAAATCCAAACATTGGAATATATACCTTCGTATTTATAGTTGTGATGGGTCTTATAACTTGGTTCCAATTATGATTTATCAATTTCATCATCAGCTGGTAGACGCCCACTGCTGGACATAAGCCCAATAATGGGGGATTCGGGGCAACTTCCACCACGCTGGTCCAATGTAGGGAGCTAGAGCTTCGTTCGTTGATTAGCAGGATGTACCACGAACAGGTAAGGTTGGCTTGGGCCCTGTGAGTTGTTGTGTGGGACCTCTTTCACCCAATTTTAAGTGAGTATATTTATAAATTTAAGTGAACTTAAATTTAGTAATATAACTACTAAGGCGTTAATTATAATGATGATACGGCCACTGGTATAAAAATGGTTATGATTTTCGTTTCCTATGTGAATATAGAGGAAGGATAGAAAACGATAGGCGGAAGTAGTCACGAATGGTTAAAACCAGAACCAGATAGGTTACATCATGGACCTTGTGATAACTGAGTTGGTTTGAAAGTTACTTTACTAATTATGTAATTGCCTTTCACCAGTTCCTTGATTTTTTTGCTTTGATTTGCCTAATTATAAATTCTACCTATTTTAAAACATTATCCATCAGATCCACGACGAATTCTTTTAAATTTAATAAATTCATTTTGGTAATAGGTATTTTTTATAGTCTAGTTCTAAAACAGGTAAATGTTAATGGCTTGACCTTGTATAAGAGTCTTTTTCTGAAGTTGATGATTCATTAATTAATTCCTAAATCTAAATAAAAACGATTGTATAATAACATAGTATACTCGTTAGTTCTCTAAGGTTATAACATTTTTTTTTGATACATTATAAAGTAATAGTTATCACCACATTACATTTAGATATACAAAAGTTTTCATAAAACAAAATCAAATATTTCTATGAGCTTCTATAACCCCTTTTTTATCTACAATTGACTAACACTTGACCTCAATTTTATGTGGTGTTAAGTGACAATTAGATCGTACATGGTGAAGCTAATACTTTGGAAGATAATATAATGATATTCAGGTTGTCAAAACATTAAAATCAAAGTCAAAATTTTTATTCTACTTAGAAGCAATTTTATAAGAACAGTTAACTTAATGAGAGTGAAAGCAAAGGAAACCTAACTCCTAAATTCCAAAAATGGAATCTCAAAATTTAACTAGGGATATAGTGCATAACCATTCCGGCACAGAAGTAGTAAAGATTTTAAAAATATTCAAAATGATATACTATACAACAAAATTTAACATGAGGTGTCTAGGAGATGGATTACTACAAACTTTTCAAGGCTGCATGGTCAATGAATATTTCTTCTTTCGCGTCTAATGGCATAGTAACTTAATAGAGAATATATTAAGTTGCCATACTAAAGAATAATGTAAGAATAAATCAATTAGCAACACACTACAGTAGAAATATTATTGTAACGAATTGAAACACGTGTATGAAGTGTTAGAAATATATTTTAGAAACAAGAGGCCACGTTAATATATTGTTATTATGCTCTTACATTTCATACTAAGTATTTTGAGATACTGTATCCATGTAGACAACGTTTAGACTTATTGGAAGGTGACTTTGTTTCAGAGGTAGGAGAATATTTCATTAATCTTCTTAACTTTAAGAATGAAGACAAAGATGATGAAGTCAGTTTGCTGAGAATAATTTGAATATTAAATGTGGAAAGTCAGAACACGATTGATGAAGATGGTGATTAGCATGAACAGTCTGATATGTTACGAATTTATAATTGATATATATTTAATTCTAATTAACATGATGTATAATAATTTTTAAGCAAATTTTAGTGTATAACACCTGAATTCTTTGTAATTTAAGACAGATAGAAAAATTATGTGAGTGGACGTTTATTATATACTCCATTCTTTCGCATCCTTTTTCAAGGTATGTGACCATCTTTTACGGATTAAGATTACCTTTGTAACAGATCTTTTGAGTTTCACTTTTATTACCTTTTTCTATATACACGTGTATGTATACGTTAAGATTTAAAATTCCTTGTATTTTGACTATAAAAACTAACACTATAAAATCTGATTTATATTTGAAACCTTAAAAGAAGTGTACGGGTTTTAATGGAATGACTACATTTTGTAGAATACCTTGAGTGAGGAGTATTCTCGTCGTAAGGCATATGACATAATGATTAATTTTTCGAAGAGGAAAAAATTACACAAGTTGTCCATATACAACACAAAAAGCTAATTTAGGTATTATGATGTAATAATGTAAATTAATTCTCCGCTTCTCGATCTCTGTTTAAATTTTATTTTATTACATTTTGTCATTTACTTTCTATCTGATTATGAAATTGATTAGTTTGGAAAGAAATAGTAAACAGTTTTGATTACCGAAAATTGGTGCATCAAAAATGTGATCATTAGAAGATTTTAGAAGACACGAACTAGACTAAATTTGGGACAACGGAAATATAAATTTTTCAGCAATATCCATTTATAATTATGATGATACGTAAGTGCATTTAGTACATAATTTATTTAATCGAGATCTAAGTAGTTGAAAAGCATTTGAATCGAGACCTTTGGAAGTCACCGCAGTTGAAATATTGGAGCTTTCTAACTTGGTATTGCTTCCAATTGTTCGTAAAATGACTTTACTAGGGTTTGTGAGTAGGTTTACACAAAGGTTTACTTATTATATATAAAGAGTTTTATAACTGTTTTAATTTTTTTTCAAACAGGAATTACATAAACCGGACTGCATTACATTTGCGATGAGTATGTCGCATCTTCGCTTCGATAGTTATTAAGTTAAACTACTTATATTACTTGTAATATCGTAACTCGACTGTCCTCGTAACCGCAAACACGAGATGCCATAACGATAAGGGATATGACGTATAACCTTACAGTCAAGACAACTTGCTGATGACAATTGTAAACTAAACGAGTCCGACGTTTCCTGTTTACAAGACTGGACTGATTTTATTTACTTCACGGAACTCATAACAAGGGATAAACACTTCTTGAATTTCACATGATTTTAAGTGACAAAAAGGCTAATGATGATCGATTGTGTCCAGAATATTCTAAATTTCATATGTATGAATTGAAATACAATACATTCCAAGACAAATTTTCTTTCGCAAAACTTGCTCAGATAATATAAACATGGAAAGGTTCGTTTTCAGTCTGATAGCCGAGTTACTGATAGGAGAGTCAAGGATCGGGCTACTGTCGTCTATTATTGGAATGATAATACTCATATCACGGCCCCCTGCGGATCATAACACTGATAATCCACTATTCACGCAGCATAGGAAAATGTTTGTATATTGGGAAGTGTTCGATAAATTATTACATCAAATTGGGCCAGTTTATTTCGGTCTAATAAACATATGCGAAAGAAAGTTGAATAGAGGAATTGAAATTATAAAGACCTTTATAATAATAACAATACAATTAAATTCGAGGTCTAGAATTATTAATTGACCTTTTCAAAGATTGAAGCTTAAGGCAACATGGAAGCTTACTTCGTTGATGAAGTTTGTTTTAATGTAAAACATTGTTCTGCTTCTGATATGTTTCGAAGTAGAGTAATGAACGTACAAGAAGATTCTTCACTCCTAAAAATAACGCTCACGGCCAATAATGTTTATATTGTTTAATTGAGAACAACACATGTTCCCAGTGAGCGTTAGATGTTTAGATATTTTGAGGTCGGAGACTATATTAATGAAGTAAACCTTGAATGTAGTAAAAGGAACGATTAAATAAATTACACAAATTAACTGATTCCGGTACATCATTATTTCAGCTTAATTATATCCATTGCTAAATTAAGTCCTTTAGATTTCTACGATCTTTACCACATTATCGGTTTTTTGACAGAAGGCCGTCCAACAATGAACTTACCACCTTTTTTTCTAACGTTACTGTGTTATAGTTCATTTAGTTATATTTAAAGAACGATTCTTTACAAAAGACAAATATTTAGTGTTTGTGCTTTATGAAATATTATTAAGAATCATTTAGTACTTATTATATATTATTTTACTGATGGTAAGATTTACAAAGACATTAAATCGTCAAAAAACATTTGATGTTCTTATCTTCCTAAAAGTTTATTGCATCTGGTGAACTTCTTTTGCACAAATCTCCCAAATTTATTTGTTTAAGATAAAATTCAGCCTTATTAATATGTCTCAGCCAGGGTTGTCTGAATGACGCTGCCATCAGCAATGAAAGCGTCTTTTTTTGTACTACCTTGATATAGATTGGTACTTATAATTTTTTTTTCAATGTACTAAGATTTTTCTCATCTATTCTGAACATGAAAGTATATAGATTTATTTCTTCAATAAGAAGGAATATAATTTGTACATTAGTACTTTACATTATTAAAGAAAATCTTTGTAATACAGAATTTTACGATTTTATTACACTAGATTCGCGTTTATTTAACTATTAATATCCCTGACGTTTCAAGTCCTTTACAGTTCCTATAGTTAGGAGAGGAGTGAAGGTAGTGGATACAGGGACTTCCACTTCCCGTACGGACGAGTCCTCGTGGCGGATGGCGTGCTCTGAACTCCTAGCACGCCTCCGTGTTGCTAATTGTTCTAAAACACTCGTGATGAGCTTGCAGTTGTAAACACTCGTGATGTGGTGCTGGTGAAATAATTTGATCCCACGCCACATCAAATATGCCGAGACGGAGTTCTCAGGGGTTTTAGTGAGTAAGAGTCTCACATAACTTTCGTCCTTTTCCTGTAAAGGTGAATTCGTGAGGATTTCTCCTGAGTTAAAAAAATGACTGAAGAGGTGTCCTAACTTCACAGAGTACCTAAAATTTTTAATCATTGTATACAATTCGTCCTACGCAGAATGAGTTCAGGTGCTGTAAGATACTCAGGATAAGTACTTATAGTTTTATTTAAAGAGTATTCGGTTTAATATAATAAATCAGTTTATAATCCTTTGACTGACCCGAACATTGGATATTTCGGTTCATGACTTTAGTCAGAGGGCGGTACAGCGTGTTGCTGATAATAACGTTTTTGTTCGTTAATTACGTTTGTTTTGATGAAAACAACTACGTCATCAGCGGCCTCCTCTCGGTACGTTGAAATGATTTTATCCGCATTATTTGTTCTCTGCGTAGTCGCTCTAGGTTACGGATTTACAATCGCGTCTCACAGTACTTACTTTTAGCTGTAGTGTACATGGTTACGTCAAGGAAATTGCGGTTGCACAACGGCTGACTGTTCGCGGTTACCTTTTTATGTGTTTACATTACTTCTACCATCCACTAGCTGATTTGTATGAGCACGTAAATTTTACCTCCAATATTTACATAGAGTACACGATATAAAAAACGTTCTAGCCTTTTAAAAGTCATCTCATTCATCCTTGAAGACGCCTGCGTCGTATTTATTTATAAGAATGGTAATAAAGTGGGGGAAAGGGGATTGAGGAATTGTATTATGTAACTCCTGCGACACAAATATGTCATTTTCCTTCAATACTAAAGAAACGCTTAAGAAAAGATATGATTTGGCATAACAAATTATAATGCCAGTTTGTAAATTAGTGATATACTCAAAAGGATCTATGTTGTATCTATATCAAATTTGTCATATATATAGTCATAGAAGGTATTTATAAATTTCAGATTTGATACAGTCATGATGATAGCTATACGTAAAAGTAATTAATACAACCTACATTTATGTATAATAATGATTCGTGATCTTGTAATATATTTAATGCCTGTACAAGAAAATCTTTATAACTATTTTTATGTTAAAAATAAAATGACATTAAAGCAATTTCCATTTAAACTTTCTTTATGAAAATGTATTATTTAAAATTATTTATATACGTGTGTAAACAGTGTTTTTTAATTACATAGAAGAAACATATATTTACAACATCTTGAGTTCTAATAAATATTACTTAGTAAAGAGCCCGTTAAAAACTAAAGTAGATAATCTTACAATTAATAGTTATAATTCAGTCTCTATTATTTTCAAGATAGACTTACCTATCATTGAGAACTTTAAACTTTACTAAAAGTAGTTATATTACTCATTATAGTAATATAATCTATATAATGAACATGAAGGGCCAATCGCAATCAAGATAACAGATATGTAAAGTAATGTAACCATATATAGTAACTGTCTTCTGGTACTTTGTAAATGCGTAACTGCATTATGCAATGAATCCATTTTCCGTATTGTCTTGTAACGTATATGGGCATTGCCAGATGACGTGAGGGAAAATGGTTTATTTTTATAAATCAATGTATTATTGTAATTTAATTTTTTTTAATAATTTCCTTTGATTTTATCCCGTCTGGGACACTAGCTTTGATATGTTTACAGTCGGCATACATCTAATGCTGCTGGTTTATATATGAGGGTTTCAGTTAGCTGGACAAGTACAGACATCAACTTAAGTCGATAATTATAGAAAAGAAGTAGAAACAGGACCACCCTTTCACAAGGAAGTGCTTAGCCATTACTCCTCCGAAAAAGTTCATAAGAGACATATAATATATATTATTAAATAAATAAAACCTATGACTACCACCCTAGAGTTTCATGATGCATCGTTTAGAATAATTCATTCCCGGAGGTAGGTTTTCGTCGTCAGAGACCGTCTATGTTGGGACTACGTAAACATTGTCGTATTTCGGTTTAGAGGATGCTGTATGCTAGTGTGGGATGAAAGGGGTCCCACACAACAAGTCACGGTACCCAAGCTAATCTCACCTGTTCGTGGTGCACCCTGCTAATCAACAAACGAAGCTCTAGCTCCTCATCAACCCGTATTAGGCCAGCGTGGTGGGAGACGTCCCAAATCCCCCACTATTGAGGGAGGCCTATGTCCAGCAGTGAACTTCTATCGGCTGTTGAAGAAGAAGTATGTTAGGGAAATTACTGGGGTAACGAGACTTAATGCCTAAAAACCTTTTTTCAAGGTGATGAGCGCAATGTAGTGTTGTGTACCATTAAATAGCATCACGTTGTTATGGAAAGTGACACTTTGATAATTATATTATATTTTGAGTTGGTTTAATGAACATATAGTTTATTGTTGAGTATCGTTAATACTTCTATCATTAACACGAAGGCTATAACAAACAAAAATCTAAATATTAAGTTTTTAATTTACGTTTCCTGAAGTGTTTTTTCAAACTTTCTTCAGTGTAAAAGTTATTAAGTAAATCGTATTGCATGTGCATTAAGACTAATACTCATATTAATGTCATTAATGCTATATTTATAATTTTAAGCACGCATCTCATTTTGCATAATTCTCACATATTTTTTTTTTATATTTTCAGAATCAGATCTCACCGGGTTATCGCATGTCGGTAAGTACACCTCATTATTTATATTTGACACTTGTTACATCATTAACAGTATATTATAAAGGATATATGTTTTAATGTGATGAAACAGATTATGGACTGACGTTAATAAAGTCGTCAACATGTTTATCACACATAAAATGTTTGTTTCTTATAACATCAATTACGTATCAATGTTGTTTGTTTGTCAGTTTAGGTTATAAATAATATAAATTCGTATATAAGACCTTGGTAGAGCTTTACTACGTAATACATAGAACACTGAATTATTATACCTTATTCATTTAAACGATCAAGAGGCAAGTGATTAAATCAATGTAACTGTATGTATTAACCTCTTGCCATTTACAATGTAATACACTTATAAGTGTAATAAAGTAATAACTATATCTTGTTTGATATATAATTAAACCCAATTATAACACTGTAACAGTTTTATGTTTTATTCATTAATTTTATAACGATAATCAATTGAAGGTGACAGTTATTGATATTTACCGAGAGAACATTCTAAGCTTATGTTCAAAGGTAAAGTTGTTTATGTTTTTGTTCCACACACGTTATGGCATTATACGTGTTGAATAAATACAGCACGTTTACGTGAAGAAAGGTAACATTATTAACAATACAGTATTATAATAAATTTTAATTTAAATACTTTACCTAAAGTTTAACATTTTTATAACAACTTTTTATTAGATAGCATTGATTATTAATTCTGTAGTGTCGGGCTATTAAGAATAGGACTAAGGTAAACTCTGCCAGTCGTAGAAAGCTACTGAAAGGGTTTTCGGGTTTGCGGTCTTTGAGAGTGGGGGCCCTCACTACCCATTGAGTGAGCCCGGGTCGGACGACAAGTACCAAGTGGTCTCATATTTATGGTGTATCATGGCACAATGTTTATGCTGGGGAGAGCATCAGCTCTCCTCGAGATGTGTTTAGAAGCAGTGCAGGGAGACACCGGTGAATTCCGCATGAGATCCTGGGGATTTCCGCAATGCACTAAGGATGCCCACCGAGTGGGTTTTTGTGAGTATAAATCTCGCATAACCCTGGCTTCCCCCCAGAAGCAGGGTATTTTTTTAAGATTTCCTCTGCGACAACAAAAAAAGCGTAGCATTGATTATATCAAAAGCGTCAACATTAAATATTTGTTCCTTTGCGAGTGATGATAATTCATCATTCAAACTAACGCAGTGTTTGTTATTGAATAGGAAATTTCCAGTGCAGACAGTCACATTAAAAAATATAAGAGTGTATTGCACTGTTTATATTCCGTTGCGGCCATGTAATAGCGGCATGCGTTTCAATTAAGGTCTATATAACCGTAATTGGCCCGGTGTAGCTGCCCGCAATGTGACAGACGAGCTGAACACTAAAAACAAACACTCAATACGTAACATTTAGAAAGACTACTAAAGAGCTTTTTAAATCATTATTTCGGCTTCTAATATTCAGATAGATGTATGGATTATCTTTTCTCTGGACAGTAAATTACTTCTTTAAAATGCTATGTTCCTACCGACTAACAGTAGGTTGTAAAAATTACTGTGTTCCGGTTCGAATGGCGTTGTAGCTTATGAAATTACTGGGGTAACTGATACTAGGGGAAATACAATTTTAGTGTCAATTGTTGTAAGATATGAATTTACTAAAGGAAAGTAATTATTCATTATTTAACTTTCCCAGTAGCATCATGTTTGTTAATTTTTGAAAGTAATTAAAGTATATTAAAATTGTTAACTGTAAATGCACATTGGCTTTCGTCCAAAGCAATTAATACCCTTTTATTTAGTAACACTTAAAACAATGGAGACAGTTATCATTTGCCGAAGCATCACACAAAGACCAATTGAAATAAAGCGTAACTTATATTTGGAAATCACAATGGCATCCGAGATGAACACACGCACATATTGCTCAGTTACCGATTGTTCTTTGTATAGTCGACGAAACTTTTGTACAGACGAATTTATTGTATAAAATATACATCTGTATAAATAATGTAATATGTACATTATATTATTAAATTTCCTATACTACAGGTTCTTCAGGTGTTGAAACACACGACTTTCTTGACAGTTATAATTGAGTGGTGTGCAATTGTCTTCTCCATTTCACAAACTAGTCCGACCGGATAGTTATGGCAGATATGTAGGTTTCCTCTCGATGTTTTCTTTCATATTCAGAGAACATGATATTAGTAGGTGTTATACTAACAGCACATAAATTAAAAAAATTATTGGTGCAGAGCGGATTCATACTCGGTACCTTCAGGGTGGAAGGCCGGCGTTCAAACCTATGATGAGCTATATGAGCTCTCATGGCTATCATGAGCTCTAGCGATACCATACTTTACAGGTAACATACCTTAATAAGGCAGTATTGAATAGATAAGGTGCCACATTTTTTGAATTTTAGTTTTCCTCATTCCAGTTTTAAACCAGTTTATAATCACAAATGATTGAAATTTACAAGACAAACCATGACTTGCGATTTGTATGAGAAACAAGTGTATTGAAACTATAAACTTTATTACACTTTAAACATGTAAAATTGTTAATAAACTAAAGGAGAGATAATGTTTAATTTGTTGTTAAAACGAAGGACAAAACTTATCGAATTCATTTGTTATTATAATACATACAGATAATTAATAAAAATTAGAAGTAATTTAAAAAAAATCTTGTATTTAGGAAAAAAACATTTGTATTTTAATACTCTGCTCATTAATAACTTTAAGACGAACCAATTTCGATGTTTATATTTAGATCTCCTCCGAACGTAAACAACGTGAACAAAAAGGGAAAATCTATTTGTTTTTTTGTTAAGGAACTGTGCCTTAATTAATGGAAAATTTTTTTTTTATAAATATAACAAAGTGATTTACGAAAACTCGTGAAGAAACGCATTAAACATTCCGATTGTTTTCAGCAATTTACTGCCGCAATTTCAAGGAAGCGTGTCAGTCATGATCAGTTTGTAAGCTATTTTTGTTATTTTTTAAGACGTAGTACGTTTTGTTTTGGCGGACTGATGGTATCCAGAGGGTACTAAAATTCAACATAGATTAATAGAGAGTGATCATGTATGAATTTTAATTAAAATTTAGCTATACACTTACAAACAATTTACATTTAGATCTTAATAAAGGACAAAGACAAGTAACGACTTTCTCATCACATCTTTTTGAGGTACATTTATAAAAATAAGCACTGTTTTAATGTAGCTAATTAACTCACTCTTGTATATACTGTAGCAAAGAAAAAAGATCGATTATTACACAAGTTACACAATCAATTTGTAATGTTGTCCGTAATATCATCTCTAATAACAAAGAATGCATTCGTTGAATTGCGCAATAAACGTAATATTAATGCCACAGTTGTAATTAATATGGTTATTAGAGGCAATTGAAATTGAAGGCAGTATTGTATAGCTTCTATAGGTAAATTACACTGTGAATGGGAGCAATTAAAATCTATTCGATTATTTGTGTAAGGTTGAGAAAAAGAAGCGATATGTGCGCAATAACCTCGCAGAGACGGCATTGAACAAATGTGGAAAATTGTTATCGAATAATTTATAGCTACAATAGATAAAAATTAACAATATTGGCTTAGTAATTCCCTCAGATAGACAAAGATACGGAAGATATGGTACAAATTTACATAACATTTGATTTGTTTCTTTGAAAAAATTGTAATGTAATCCCCCTTATAGATGGCGGAAAATTCTATGGAAAAGTACTTGATTGTACGTCGTAATTGAAAGATAAGTTCATTATTATATAGTTATAGCAAATCATTTCTTTCGATTTCAAGTATTAAAACGTTTAATAACAGAGAAGTAAAAGTATTTTAAAACGAATAGTGGTAAATATTTTTACTTTAATAATGTAATTACATTTTTTATAAGGAGCCTAATAATAATAGGAAGTAGTTCAACAGTTTTCGC